>OX637533.1:41041755-41144255 GCA_951800035.1 Linnaemya tessellans | reverse complement strand
GTTTATTATCAAACTCTTTCTCAATAGTAAACTTTATATTAGAATTAAATTTGTTTAGTTCTGTTAACATATCATCAATTCCAGATGTCGGAATAATGCAAAACAAATCATCTACATATTTTGTTATTATTCTGGGTTTAAGATCAACTTTTTGAATTGCTCTATGTAATAATTATTCCATTACAATATCTGCTATAATTGGTGATGCTGGTGATCCCATGCTTTACCTGTTAAAAAAGGTAACATTCCTATTTTAAAAATTATTTCAGAGGGAGAAGATTTAGTACGAACTATTAATGGAAGAGAAGAACAAGAAATTGCTAGAAATAGACTAACTTCAATTATTGATAACAATTTAAATAAAATAATATTAACAAATAGAGATAAGTTTATATTAAACAAAGCAAGGAAAGCTGATCTTTTCTTAAAGAAAAATAATGATATACTTATTATAGATGCAGATAAAGGTAATGCTACAGTAGCGATTAATAAACATGATTATGATGCTAGGATGAATAATATTGTAGGAGATCGAACGAATTATAATATAATTAATAGAGACCCTACGACCAAATTTCAAAAGATCAACAATGAAATAGTTAAGGAATTGTTCAAAAAACATATTATCAATTGTAGTGAGAAGAATAAACTTAAGACAAATATTTCGGTAGCTCCTCGTTTATATGGATTACCAAAAATACATAATGAGAATTTTCCATTGAGACCCATATGTTCTTTTATTAACTCTCCTTCATATGAATTGTGCAGATATATTACAAATATTTTAAAAAATATTACGAAAGATTCTACTTTTAACATTAAAAATTCAATGGAATTTGTAGATAGAATCAGAGATCAGAATACATATATCTAATAATGAGAGTTTAATTCTTTTGATGTGGATTCTCTATTTCCTAGTATACCTATATCTTTTGCAATAAATACAATAAAAGAAAAATGGGATACAATCAAAGTATATACTAACATAAATAAAACTTTATTTTTACGTATGTTAAAATTTTGTATAGATGATAATAGATATTTCCAATATAATAACAAAATATATATACAACAAAAAGGTCTTCCAATGGGATCACCAGCATCACCAATTATAGCAGATATTGTAATGGAAGAATTATTACATAGAGCATTTCAAAAAGTTGATCTTAAACCCAGAATAATGACAAAATATGTAGATGATTTGTTTTGCATTATTCTTACATCTGGAATTGATGATATGTTAACAGAACTAAGCAAATTTAATTCTAATATAAAGTTTACTATTGAGAAAGAGTTTGATAATAAACTTCCTTACTTAGACACACTAATTATTAGAAAAGGAAATAGATTATTAATATATTAGTACCAGAAACCTACAGCCTCAGGCAGAATGATTAATTAGTATTCCAAGCATAGAAGACATATTATTATCAATACGACTAGGAATTTCATAGAAAGAGTTTTAAATATTAGTGATAAGGTATTTCATAAAAATAATATAAATAAAATTAAAGACATTTTAGAATATAATGATTTCCCAAAGAGTTTAATAATTATATCAATATAGAGATAGGAGAACAAATAACAATAATAATAATAATAATAATGGTAATATAAATAATACTACACAGCAAAAGACATATAAGTCATTGACTTATATATCTGGAATATCAGAAAGATTAGTAAAATCTAAAATTTACGATGCAGAGAAATATAGAATAGCTCACAAGACATATAATACAATGAAAAGACTATTTAGCAAAACAAAAGACAAGATTGATAAGTGGGATAGGTCTAATGTAATTTATAAAATACCTTGCAAGGGGAATAGTCAGGAAAATTGTAATAAGATATATATTGGTACAACTAAAAATAAATTAAAGACTAGGATAACAGGTCATAAGTCAAATCAAAAATATAGACACATGAATTCACAAAAAACTGCTTTATGTTCTCATAGTTCTGAATTATATCATTTTGCAGATTTTGAAAATGTTTCAATATTAAACACAGATAACAATTATAATCGACGCTTAATGTTAGAAATGTTAGAAATAATTCGCACACCTTTATCACAAAGAATAAATTTTAAGGCAGACAAGGAAAAATTAGCACAGAACTATAGGTATTTAGTTAGTAAAATTTGAATTTTTTATAAAAAAAAAAAATGTTTGTTTATTTATGTTAATTGGTTAAAGAATTTATTCCTATGTATGTATGTATATATTTATGTGTATGTATGTATGTGTGTGTATGCGTGTATACATGTATATGTGTATATGTATATATATATATATATATATATATATATATATATATATATATATATATGTGTGTGTATGCATGCACATATGTATATATTTTTATATCATGTCATTATTTTTATATGTTATTTATATACACTATACTGTAATCAATTCTTATCCTTGTTGTAATGTTGATTGAATAGTTTAAATATTGTAAATGTTTAGTTATATAAATATGTATGTAAATTTGTATATATGTTAATATATTAATTTGTAATTAAGTTAGTTATTTATATATATATATATATGTATTCATATGTATGTGTGTATGTGCATATGGGTATGTACATGCATATGTGTTTGTATCTCTCTATGTGTGTATTCATATGTATGTGTGTATGTGCATATGTGTATGTACATGCATATGTGTTTGTATCTCTCTGTTTGTATGTAGTATGTTCATGTATGCATATATGTATGCGTTCATGTATGTATTGATGTATACATGTATAAATATATACAGGCCTGTATATATGCTTTTGTTTTTATGTTAATATTTTTGAAAACATAGATATATTCGAAAAAAATTGTTTGTCATATTTCAAAACCAATTTATACAGAAAATTTTAATTTTCGATTGTTATTCCTGATGATGTCAACAAATTGTTGACGAAATATCGAATAAAATAGAAAAATTATAACGATTTCGACCTCGACGACCTCGAGCTCAATCATTCTAAAATACATGTATATATATATATATATATATATATATATATTTATATATATGTGTGTATATATATATATATATATATATATATATGTGTATATATATATATATATATATATATATATATATATATATATATATACATATATATATATATATATATATATATATATATACATATATATATATATATATATATATATATATATATATATATATATATATATATGTATATACATATGTATATATGTATATATATATATATATATATATATATATATATATATATATGTATATATATATGTATGTGCATTTACACCCGGAAATTTTCTCTCTTTTCCCTTTTCCCTTATTCTAAATAGAATGTCCCCGGGAGATTTTTCCCTTCTCCCTTTTCCCTTATTCTAAATAAACTTCGAAAATGGGAGACTCTTCCCCGGGAAAAAAGTAGGTATTGTGAATGTAAATTAAAGGGAGAATTTGATAATAAATTTAGAAAATAATTCCGTGAAAAAATTGCATGGGAGTTGTGCTGGAAAATGTAAGTATTTTAATTATTTTATAAAAAAAATAAATATCAATGCATTCCTTATTTTGTAGGTCAAAAATAACAAATATGAAACAGTTGGACATTCTTCAGAGTCAAATGCAAACCCACCCAGGTATTGCTCGTGGAATGCTCAGAGGAAGTAAGGAAGAGTTAAACCGATTTTGGTGCAATTTGGAGGCGGAGTTGAATTCAGCAGGGCCACCAACAAAACATGTTTCGGAGTGGAAGAAGGTATGTTTGAGTAAATTTTGTCCTTGATGGTATACATAGATGTAACACATTTTCCAGGTATGGTCTGATCAAAAAAGTACGTTCGACGGAAGGCCACCCAAAACCTTAAATTTAGTAAAGGAACTGGTGGAGGTCCGAATATGGAGCAAAAGTTTTCTGCAATGGAAGAGGCCATATACAGCTTGATTGGAATGAAGGAGTCCGTTGAAGGCGTAGCCAACACTTTTGGGTTATGCTGTTCTAATGCCAACAATAAGACGGAAGAGTTCATCGATGCTGTATTGTCGGAGATTTTAGTGGCCGACGATACAGTTAATTTTAACGAAAGCTATAAAGAGTGTCCACCTCAGCCACCAGCGAAAAAAAATCAAAAAGGCGGAAGTTGAACTGCCCGGAAAGGTTTCCTCAGCAGATATCCTTGCAGAAGAAATCTGTATTCAGAGGAATATGCTGGTCGCTATGAAAGAGCAGAACCAGAACACAAAAAAAATATATCGCTCCATAGACCGGCTTTGTGAGTTGAAGAAAGAAGAATTAAAAGAGCAAAAGCGGTATAACCTGGTTATGGAAAAGTTAAGGCTTAGGGAAGTGGAAGACAAAATTGAAAAAACAAAAGACTGCTGGAAATAGAAAACTTAAAATATAAATAAATATAAAATGCGATATAGTGGATTGAAGGTGAACTGAAGCTGTGAAGTGAATTACTTTTGTTTTTTAACTTTTAAAATGTTACTTTTATTTTGTTTTTTAAAGAGATTTTTACCTTTGTACCTGTGAATATAAACTATTTTTGTTTTTAAAGTTTTAAAACGAGTGTCATTTTTGTTTTATTTTTTTCAGTTTTTTAAGAATAGTTTTTTAGTTATTATTATTATAATAATAATTATTATTATTAATATTAATTATTATACAAAAATATATGTAAATAAGTAAAATAATATAAATAAAATAAAATCATAAATTATTTCCAATATTGTTCCTTATATTTTGGGATGCAGACAAATACTGCTGTGAGTCTAAGGACACCACAGCAGCCTCTTGTATAGTAAATGAATCTAAATTCTGCATATCATTTGCATTCGTATTGCATTTAAAATATATGCAGATGTTATGCAACGCACAACAAACATTTATTATTTTCGCTACCTTTTTTGGAGCGTAGTGCAGCTCTCTAGCGCCAAGAATGCACCTCCATTTATTTTTGAGGACACCATTGGTTCGCTCAATTACATTGCGGCACTTCGAATGAATTTCATTAAATTTCATTTCAATGGACCCCTCCTCTGGATTTCTATGAGGGGTCATTAGCCACGGTTCCAGAGGATATCCAGCGTCGCCTTTCAAAAAAATAAATAGTTAAGTCCTGAATATTATTTGTTAACATTTAAAACCTTACCAAGGAGCCAATAATTGTTGGAGCCTCTGAGATATTCCTGCTCAAGATGTGGTCGCAATTCGCTAGTATTCCAAATAAATGAATCATGGCACGCACCAGGATGAGAAGCATCAACGTATTGAATTCTAAACTCATGATCACAAACCTGTAATTATTTAAAATTTGTTATTAATTATTGATCTTTCTGAGAGTACTTACCAGCATTACATTTAAGCTGTAGTACCCCTTCCTGTTATAGTACAAATGCCTATTATTAGAGGGAGCAATAATACGGACATGCGTCCCATCAACACATCCCATAACAATAGGAATTCCGTGCTTTACATACATTGCCAAAGCAATTTTCCGTTTTTCTTCTGGTTCTTTAGGAAAAGTAATCCAATTTGTGAATAGATGCTCTTCAAATATGTCTATGACTTCTCTTAGGACTTTGCTCATACTACATTGACCCAGGGATACGTCGCAATCTTTCCCTATTCCTGTTTGGTACCCACCGTACCAAACCGTAAAGTTGCACTTAATTTCACAAGTGGGGATATTGCGAACGACTTCATTCTTGGCTGACTGTGCGACGTCAACACGTCCAGCAGATATTTAAAGGCCGGCTTATTCATCCTGTAATATTTTTCGAACCTTTTAAAATTAAAATTCTCCTTACTAAAATGAACAAATATGTTGTATAATAGAATTTTCATATACTCACAAAGTTTGCGGCAACTCAAGTGGGTTTGCGCCGTCTCGCAACTCTCTTCTGGCAATTCTTTGGTCGTTTTTGGAACGTTGCTGGTTTTCAGCTTCTGATGCTTCAGCTACCACCCGAAATGCTACACTAAACATTATTTGCTTTATTTAAAAATATTTTTTCAGTACTGATGCTTGTTTTTCACAAAAATATTTTTCACTTTTTAAGTCAAAACAAAACAACTGAAAGCAAAACAGTTGACTGCGAAAATTCGAAATTCCCTTTCCCATAATACTGTTCTCCCCGTCTGTTTAGAATAAGGGAGTTTTATTCCCGGGAAAATGAATTCCCCGGGAATATTTATAATTGGGGTGATATACATATGTATATACGGGTGGCTGATTAAAGCCGCTACCAAAAAAAAATGTAATAACTTTTTTTCTAGTTAATGAATGTGGTCCATTTATTTTTATTTTGCAGATTGATTCTTAGATTTGACAAAAATGGATAACTGGGACACCGAAACAAGAATTTGGATTGTCCGCCGTTATCACGCACTGGAGTCCGTAGTTTCGGTTCAAAGAGAGTATAGGCGCACATTTGGCGGCAATCCTCCGAGCAGATGGACCATAATTTTTTTTTTAATCTTGGACCAGCACTCAGCGGATGACCCCTATATATGCAATGCATTGCGCCGGAACTGAAAACGAGGGGATAGTATTGAGGGGACAGATTAGGAAAGATGAGAAGATAGACAGTTATTTTTGTAGCTATTTCAACCTTTTACTTCGCCGGCTAATTTTTGCTACAGGGCCGACGAAGGTGCGTGCTGTTACTCTGCTTTTAGTACATGATAGTGTCAGTCGCTGCCAATTATGTTCAGTGATCAGTGACTATGCCTTCATCATTGAAACAGGCTGGCAACAACTAACACAACCACGTACTAATGCTGATCAGAAAAATTCAACACAATATTTCATGACTCAGCGCGGGCTCGAACTCACGACCCTCCGCTTCATAGTCTCGTCTTCTACTACTACAGCCAACAGCACCCACAATAATGAGACTTGTAAACAATTTTGCCGAGCATGGGACAGTCAACAGAAGACCTTACCATCGAAACCCTTCAGTTCGAACGGAGGAAATAACCGCTGCTGTACCTGCTGCGATACAACACAATCCAAGAGTTTCGACAAGAAGCTTATCTGCTCAAATGGGTATAAGCAGACAGTCATTACAGTCAATTATGCACAAAGATTTGGACTTATGCCCATATAAAATTCAAATGGCCAACAAACTGAACGCTGCAGACTTGCCGATTCGCTTGGAATTTTGCCAGAAGATGCTTCAAATGGTGGAAGAGGATGGAAACATGTTGAACTGTCTTTTCATGTCTGACGAGGCCCATTTCGATTTGAACGGCAACATAAATAAAATTGTCGAATATGGAGTGCTTCCAACCCACTGACACTCCATGAGACGGAATTGCATCCACTTCGTGTCACAGTGTGGTGTGCAGTTTCATCATGCTGCATTGTCGGGCCCTACTTCTTCGAAGAAAACGGTCACTCCGTTACGGTTAGTGGAGACCGTTACTTGAGCATGTTGAGAGAATTTTTCTATCCAGAATTACGCCGAAAGAGAATTCCTTTCAACTCTGTGTGATTTCAGCAAGATGGTGCACCTCCTCACATAGGCCAACCTGTTGACAGAATTGCGACGAAAATTTCCCAATAAGCTGATATCCAGAAACTCCACATTCCGTTGGCCACCCAGGTCGCCTGACCTTACTGCACCTGAGTTTTTCTTGTGGAGTTATTGCAAACAGGAAGTTTACAAAGCAAAACCAACAAATTTGAATGAACTAAAGCAATCCATTCGAGCAACAATTGCGGCTGTTTCTGTCTCAACTATCCAAGCAGTAATGAACACCTTTTTGCTAAGATGCGGCACATGCATCAACGACCAGGGGGAACATTTATATTCCATTATTTTTAAAACAAATTAAACTATATTTAATAATATTGAATGAGCTTTAATATGAATAAAAGAAAAATGTATTCCATACACTAAAAAAAAAGTTATTTGAGTTTCTTAATGTAGCAATATTCATCATATATATATATATATATATGTATATATATATATATATATATATAAATGTATGTACATGTACATACATACATATATATACATATGTATACATATATATATATATATATATATATATATATATATGTATACATATGTATATATATATATATATATATATATATATATATATATATATATATATTTATATATATGTATATATATATATATATATATATATATATATATTTATATATATATATATATATATATATATATTTATATATATATATATATATATATATATATATTTATATATATATATATATATATATATATATATATATATATTTATATATATATATATATATATATATATATATATATATATATATATATATATATTTATATATATATATATATATATATATATATATATTTATATATATATATATATATATATATATATATATATATATATATATATTTATATATATATATATATATATATATATATATATATATTGGGGGCAAGCAATGTAAATCATTGCAGGGATCTGAATGCGCAACGTAGCTAGACTACGGAACATGCCTTAGCCTCTTCAGTATCCAATGACCGTCTATGCGTGCAAACCACACCCTACCCGAGGTGCCCCTGTTTTTGGCAGAACATAGCGGATCTAGAGTGGACGCTCGATAAAAACCCGTAATACCGGGTGTTACACGTACCGTGCCTATGGTATGAATGGCACTACGTTAGTGTGTCTTATAACGGTGTCCTCCGGATTGAGGCGTAATCCGGTTGTAATTTATGCCTGCAATCAGCAAGGGGCGCTGCTGTTTGTCATATTGATTTTACCCCCATTCAATATAAAAATCATTTATGGAAAATAATAATCAAGAAAAAATTAACGATGTCCCCATGGACAATGGTACAAATGTGGGGGCTCACAGAAGCCCACGAACATTATGGATGATACCGCAATGGTAGTGGATCTAGATACTGCTACAAGTGTGGTAACAGTCCCCACGGATGAAGAGGATGCGCTTTTGGAATCGCAGCCTAACATGCAACCCTCAAAATCCAGCGTATCTCCAGCCAGGCGAAAAGGTACAGCCGAAATTGTGTGGCGCAGCACGAAAACGCCTTAAGCTGTACCTATCGCTAGGTATGAAGGTTGAGGAGGCAAGAGAACTATGCCTAAAACCCTTCAAGGAAGTACGCAGTAAGCACCCTGACCTCAAAATTCCTAGGAAGAGAGGTCGATCAGATGGGTCAACTCCTCCAAACCCTCCAAAACGGGCAACGGGGTCTCTTGCGGGTGGCTCTCAAGTAGCCAATAGCTTGAGATACTCCGAGATGGCGAAGGACACCCAAACTGATCGTCCTTCTTACGGGGAAGTTGCTCAGGTTGTCAGGCTGGGAGTTATCCCTCCTGCCTTCTCAACTACCGTGTGGTCAGACGAGATGCTGAAAACAATTCAAACGGCAGTCCTGGACAAAATTGTGGAGCTAAAAAAGGGCTCTATAAAACCGCAATTTGTAGGCTGCACGTTTAAAACGGGCTGGCTGATATTCAACTGTAAAGGGGAGCAATCTGCGAAATGTATGAGGGAACATGTTCCCTCGCTAAAGCCATGGAGCAATGCGACCCTGAAAGTGATATCGGAAGAAGAGGCTCCACGCTCGGAAGTGTACGTTGGACATTTCCCGGAGAAGCCTGAAACTCCCATAACGAGAATCCTGTCACTAATAGAAGGACAAAACGAAGATCTCTCAGTGGAGTACTGGAAGGTTCTGAACAGGGGTCAGCAAAGGAAGTATAGCTGAACTTACCTTCGCAATTGACCCAAAATCAGCCTCCGTACTGAAGACGAAGGGGCATAGCGTAAGCTTTGGGTACGGAACAGTTCAAATAAGGCCTGCTAGACGTCAACCAGCAAAGGCATTGAACGTCGTACCCAATAGGGCAAAACTTGGTAGCAAGAGCGGACAGGCCAAGTCAAGGAATCAGGACAGAAAAGTCCTTGTCATTCCTGACGATAAACCGTCCTGCTCAAAGGTATCAAGCAAGCCTGATACGCTGACGAAGGCAGTGCTCGCTCCGGCTGGAACGGTAATCTCAGCCAAAGGGGACTCCAAAGACCCTGTTTTGTCACCGGGAAAACCAACCAGTTCGGTGAAGGGTACTACTTCTTCAGCGAATGGGCCCAACACTGCAAAAGGGATCAACAGACACGGGTGGCATAGAGTAAATGTTAACAGGCCAGGTAAGGGGTACAGCGATTCTGCGAAAAGAACGGTGCTCCTGGGCTCCAATCGTGGAAAAAAATGGCCAAGCGTGAGGACAAGCATTAATGCTAACCTCAACAGCCCACATACAGTATAACAAAACCAACAGGCAACTAAAGTGCCTCCAAGTGAACCTGCATCACGTCAAGGCATCGTCAGATGTGCTGTCGCAGGTTCACTACAGACGTACTGGATATTTGTTTTATCCAAGAACCTTGGGTAAACTCAGGGGTCATTAAAGGGCTCCGAAATAGCCAAGGTAAGCTTATATACAACAATAAGGTGACGAGGCCCAGAGCGGCCATATTCGTCAGGAATAGTATAAACTACTTTCCTATTTCAGAATTCATAGAAGGCGATCTAGTGGCGATTCGAGCAAGTGTTCCATCAGTGGCAGGGGAACGTGAGATCGTTCTAGCCTCCGCCTACCTTCCGGGTGAGGTCGATCATGCGCCTACGGCAGAGGTCTCCAAGCTGGCAGCATATTGCCAAAAAAGGAACCTAGGCATGCTGATATGCTGTGACGCCAACGCACATCACACGGTTTGGGGAAGTATTGACACCAACAAACGAGGTGAGTGTTTACTAGAATTCATCTGTAGAAATAACATATATATACTGAACAGGGGCAATGAGCCCACCTTTAGGAATGCTATTAGACAGGAGGTCCTTGATCTCACCTTAAGTAGCAACAATATAGCACATGCTATAAACAATTGGCATGTATCTAACGAGATATCTATGCCAGATCACCAACATATACGGTTTGATATAGACTACTGTACGACTCAGGAGGAACAATTCCGTAATCCTAGGAAAACGGATTGGGATACCTATCGCGTTCATTTATCTAACGGCGAAAACTTTTCAAGGGGATTGATACATAGTCTCATAGAAATAGATTTTGAATCTAGTGAGCTTTGTAAGAATGTTCAAAATGCCTTCAGGAACAGTTGCAGGCTAGGGTCCAAGAGGCCAAAAAGGGACGTACCCTGGTGGAACGATGGATTAGAGGAACTGAAGAGGGAGGCAAGGCGTCTTTTTAACAGAGCCAAGAACACAGGTGACTGGGTCACCTACAAGTCTAAGAATCTAAGAGGTCAACATGGCGGACGTACTGCGAAAGGATAAATAAATTGCCTGAGGGAGTACGGCTGCAAAAGGCCTTATCACAAGATCATTCAAATGGTCTTTGTACACTGAAACGACCTGACGGGACGTATACAAACTCACCAGAAGAAACATCTGCACTTCTTCTAGATACACATTTCCCAGGATCACTGCCAGTTTCCGCAATGGACACCTAGGTGTACCAACAGGGATCGCAGGTTGGCGGAAAGTATCTTTGGAAAGAGACAAGTAAGCTGGGCGTTGTCTAAATTTAGCACTTATAAATCTCCGGGCCCGGATGGCATCTATCCGTGCCTTCTTCAACAGGGTCGAGATTATATTGTTCCACAACTGTCCAGGATTTTCAAATCAAGCTTATTGGCATGTCACATTCCGAAGGCTTGGTGTATGGTTAAGGTGGTTTTTATACCAAAGGCTGGTGGTAGATCTGAACATCTTCCAAAATCATTTAGGCTAATCAGTCTCAGCTCGTTTTTCCTAAAGACGATGGAGAAACTGCTGGATAGTTACATTAGAAGGAATTTTCTCACAGTGTATCCCATCCATAAGTTACAATTTGCCTACCAGCCAGGCAAATCGACGGTAACTGCCATACACTACTTGTGTACTGATATACAGAAGGCTATAAGTAATAAAGAAATCGCCCTTTGCGCTTTTATAGACATTCAGGGAGCCTTTGATAATACATCGTACAATGCAATCGGCAACGCTCTTGATAGGAAGGGTGTTCCGAAAATTATAAAGAACTGGACGTTAGAGATGCTGTCATCCAGGGTGGTTGAGTTGGACTTATGCGGTGCATCGAAGAGCATAAGAGCAACCAGAGGCTGCCCACAAGGTGGCGTTCTATCGCCTTTACTGTGGACATTGGTGATCGATGAACTGCTTGAACAACTCAACAACCTAGGATTTCGAACATATGGTTACGCCGATGATCTTGTCATATCTGTGACAGGATGGGAGGATGGAATCATATCGGAAAGGATGCAACAAGCTCTAAACCTAATTAGCGGATGGTGCGGGGAGAGGGGGCTGTCTATTAACCCGAGAAATACGGTCATTGTTCCTTTTACCAGACGAAGAAAAGTGAAACTTGAGGAACCCACATTGAATGGCTCGACTATAAAGTTCTCCGGCGAGGTGAAATACCTTGGAGTTATTCTTGATAAGTCATTCACTTGGAATAAACATGTTTCCTACACCACCAACAAAGCCATTAGAGCACTTCATGCTTGTACACGGCTATTTGGTAGGACGTGGAGACTCAAACCGAAGATGATATATTGGTCTTTTATCACCGTGATAAAACCAATACTGACATACGCCGCACTGGTTTCGTGGCCAAAAACTGAACAATCCACTACCAGGGCACTTCTGGACAAGGTTTATCGCCTTGTGTGTATTTCGATCAGCGGGGCAATGAGAACTTGTCCAACACATGCTCTGGGTGCCATCTTGCACATTCCCCCTCTGCACATTATAGTGAAGGAGGAGGCCCGCAGGAGCGCACTACGGCTGCCTGGCATCTCCAATTTGAAACCTGGAGATCTGGTTGGCCACATGAGCTTACTAGGACATCTCCTGAATGACCCATACATTAGGGTGAATGATCAAATACAACGAACACTAGTTTTGAACAGAAACTTTGATGTTATCATTCCTGAAAGGAGTCAATGCACTATAGGTAATTTGACTCATTTTTGTGGCAAAAAGTAATTTTTCTAACTTTCAAGAATGCAATTTTTTTGTTGATATTTGATAAAGAACACATTAAAGCTAATAACGGCATGTTTTGTTTTTGTAAAAAATTAACGACGACTGCTTAGCAGGTGGTCAAAATCATTGTTTGTGAGCAAAGTGTTGTATGCAGTATATAAAGTGCGATTTGGTATAATTTTTAAGTTTCTTTAAATAGTTATAAAACAAACATAAATTTAAATCAAATATGGAAAACAAAAGTGATAGTAAGTGGTTAAAAGTTTAAGAGAAAGATTTTGTTAAAAATATTTTTATTTTTACGAAAAAACTCATACTTCGGACATAACCTTTAATAAAAATATGTTTTCTCAAAATTGAATTTTGGATAAGCTTTTAAAAAAATGGCCCAATTCGGCCGTGTTAAAACAATCAAAAACGTATTAAATGAAGTATTTTTAGTTTATTTTTGTCAACTTCATGTTGCGATTTTTTGCTTTTATTGAGAAATATCATTTTTTGTAGGCAGCCTCCGCTTGCAAAATAGCGAACTTGCGAAAGTTTGGTTGGATAAGCAGAAGAAAGAGGAGAAGAATGCTGCTGTTTACAATTTTATTGTTGGTAAAGCTGAATGCGGGAATGTTTTTAATGAGGAATCTGCTTATGTGAAGAAGAAAGTGCGATTTTTTTGTAAAAATATCTCAAATAGATGGGAGAGTTCTCACAGAAAGATTGACGTATTTCAGAGGCAAAACGAACTTTGGCTAAATGCTGAATTTATTTTGGCAATTAAAACTAAGCCAAGTGGAACTTCAATAGGGCGTCCAAAGAAAGAGTATCCTGAGAAATCTGAACGAACAAAGAGGAAAGATGCGGAGGTTCTCTCGAAAAGTCAATCCTATGAAACAGAGTTGCTAGTTCGTGCAGCTTCAACCCCTGTATACCGATTTTCATGTAAATCTGAAGAAATTTAAAAATTTAGGCCGCCATATTGGATCCGCCATTTTGAATTTGAAAAATTTTATCTCAGATTCGAAGTCAGCAACCTTGAAAACCCCTGTATACCGATTTTCATGCAAATCTGAAGAAATTTAAAAATTTAGGCCGCCATGTTGGATCCGCCACTTTGAATTTGAAAAATTTTATCTCAGATTCGAAGTCAGCAACCTTGAAAACCCCTGTATACCGATTTTCATGTAAATCTGAAGAAATTTAAAAATTTAGGCCGCCATATTGGATCCGCCATTTTGAATTTGAAAAATTTTATCTCAGATTCGAAGTCAGCAACCTTGAAAACCCCTGTATACCGATTTTCATGTAAATCTGAAGAAATTTAAAAATTTAGGCCGCCATATTGGATCCGCCATTTTGAATTTGAAAAATTTTACCTCAGATTCGAAATCAGCAACCTTCAAAACCCCCGTATACCGATTTTCATCCTTATTCAGTGATTCCTTATAGTTTTGGCCAGAAAATGTGGTCATTTTACCTATAGTGCAATGGCTTAACCACACCTCATGGCACGAAGATGCTGACCAGGTTTGGTTCACTGACGGATCCAAACAGGAAAATGGGGATATTTGGCCCTAACTTTCAAAGGGCAATTCCCATGGGTAAATACCCTACGATCTTCCAAGCGGAGGTCTATGCCATATTCATATGTGCTAGGGCATGCTTGAGGAGAAGATGTAAGAATATTCGTATCTATCTGATGTCTGATAGCCAGGCAGCGCTCAAGGCCATAACCTCGTATGAGATCAGGTCAGGGGTTGTTATGGACTGTGTTACATCGCTGATAGAACTGGGCGCTCAGAACAGGCTGACGTTATGCTGGGTGCCTGGCCATAAGGGCCACGCTGGGAACGAACGGGGTGACTGTCTAGCGAACAGAGGAGCCAATCGTAGATTCATAGGACCGGAACCCTTCTTTGGCATCTCAGAAGGATATGTCAAAGAACAGAATGACTCCTTGGCTAGAGTGGAGTTTAATCGCCACTGGAAAGCCCTTCACGGCCTAAGACAGGCAAAACGTTTTATTACGTTATCTCGGAACAAATCCCAAAAATTAATTTTGATGGACAAGAATGACCTCAGATTATTAACGGGTTGGTTCACCGGACACTGTGGTCTCAGACGACACCAGTTTACCATGGGCAATTCTGAGACCAAAGCATGTAGACTCTGCGAAGCAGAGGAGGAGACACCGGAACACGTTCTCTGCGACTGTCCGGCAGCGGCGTCGTGCAGGAGGAGGTTCCTCGGAGGCAGTTTCATGACTCCAGGGGAGGTGTACGATATCTCACCGGGTAGAGTAATTGGCTTTATTCGCAGCCTCAATCTACATCAGTGAACACTTGGGCTGCACAAAAGATCCTTTGGGTCGCGGTGCTTATGGCCTCATACAATAATAAAAAATAATATATATATATATATATATATATATATATATATATATATATATATATATATACATGGAGAAACGAGCAACGACTGCAAATCGTTTAAATGTATTATCAAAATTCCAGCGCTGTGACAAATGTCCATCGTTTGTTCCGACCTTTTTATTGTCGTCGTTATCGGCTTAGAAAATCAACAATTCGTGCTATTCCCCTGATTGTGTAAGGCGTTGGCGTTTACGCCTCAGTCGTATTTCGTAGTAGATTAAAGAAAACTTCGTGTATGTTTCTTTAATCTTGTACTAAAAACGCCTTCGGCGTAAACGCCAACACCTTACACAATCAGGCCGACTGTCATCAAATTTCGCACCAAATTTAATTTGTTGGACATTAAACCTCCGACTCGCGTTCGAAGAATGCGCACCGAAGAGAATATTACAGCCGTAGCGACCAGTCTTAATGTGGATTGTGAAATGTCAGTTCGTCGCCATTCTCAGGTATTGGGCATGTGTTATTCAACCACGTGGAAAATTTTACGTGTCGATTTACATTTGAAAGCCTATAAACTCCATCTCGTACAAGAATCAAAGCCAAATGACCTACC
The DNA here is from genome assembly GCA_951800035.1 of Linnaemya tessellans. NCBI lineage: Eukaryota > Metazoa > Arthropoda > Insecta > Diptera > Tachinidae > Linnaemya > Linnaemya tessellans. The sequence goes on along the minus strand of OX637533.1, from coordinate 41,128,210 downwards.
AAAACGTCGAATTTTTGATGAATGGGCCTTACAACAGCTCGATTGAAATCCACTGTTTTATCGAAAAATTGTGTTCAGCAATGAGGTTAAATGGATACGTAAACAAGAAAAACTGTCGAATCTGGGGTGAAGAACAGCCACACGCAGTACAAGAGTTACCGATGCATTCCGAAAAAACGACAGTTTGGTGTGGTTTATGGGATGGTGGCATCATCGGTCCATTTTTCTTCAAAGACGAAACGTTACTGTCAACGGCGAACGATATCGATCGATGATACGAGACTTTTTTGCCCCAATTGGCTGAGTTGGACTTGGTTGGTATGTTTTGAAAAAAACACGTGTTATTCATACAGGCCGAAATGCGCGAAAAAGTGGTGCAAGATTGAACCTTATGAATGGACCATATAAATTGGAAAAGACCAATTTATCCCAATAAAAATGTTGAGTATATGATTCAAATTTCATTACTTTATTAGATTTTTAATAAAACTTTTAAAAAATCACCCTATATATATATATATATATATATATATATATATATATATACATACACAAACGTGAATACTCGAATACATGAACGACTCGGAAACGTGAACATTTTTATTTTTACATTGACTACTCTAAAACGTGAACAAAGTCTGAAAGCTCTAAAACGTGAACAGTTTTCTTCGCCTTTTTCGATTTATTTTTGAATTTACGTTTAATTTTGGGTATCCCAGAACATTTTTCTCATTTTTATGTTGATTGCTTTCAACAAATACATGCATATAGGTACATACATATGTACGTTGTATGTATATGCATACGTATGCTGGCCTGATTATACTGATTTAGTTGTGCCATGACAACCTGTAAGTTTAAATTTACATACATACATAAAAATAAAAAGGTTGACCAAAGCACTAAAAATTGTAAAACAAAATACATACCAAAGGAAGACAAACGATTTCTTGGTATAAAATTAGTTTAGTTGTTTTTTATGGTTACTTTTAGGAATCTTTATTCAGTTTTCTAGAAGTGAAAAAGTGTAAACATTTTATTTTATCTTTGCTAAGTGAATAAATTTTTAATTTTCCATCCAATTTTAATATCTGATGTTAAATTGTTTGTTTGAAGTTATTATTTGAAGGTAAACTGTGCTTTTTTATTATAAAATTTTTACAATCGAAAACGTGAACAAATTTGAAAACGTGAACACCTTTGGTAAAAATTAGTTCATGTTTTCGCGAGTTTACTGTATATATATATATATATATATATATATATATATATATATATATATATATATATATATGAAATTTTTTATTTGACACATTGTTGTCACAATACTATTATATATAAATGAAATTTATTTGTTGGTGGTTAAGCAATGTCTATATACATTTCATTGGTGCTTTACCAAATCGTCAGTAGACTTTAACCACAGTTTTGAAAAGTTAAAATCTTATGCATATACTTCCGAAAACCATCTGAGAATTCACAACTTGTAAATTGCAAATTATTTTCAAAAATTACAACAGAATAAGAATAGTATTGTGACAACAATGTGTCAAATAAAAAATTTCATAACAGTTTGATTTAGATTTTATTTTTAATTTTGCCTTATAAATACTTTTCTTGTTATCCAATGGATTTCTGATTGTATAAAGGTGTAGAAAAATAAAATAGATCATAGATGATCAAAAATAAAAATGAGATGTATTAGCGCTCGCTCTCGCAACCCTAACTCCCAGCAAACATATTGGCAAACACCTAAAACAAGTTTCATAACGATATGAATAAAAAGGTGTTTTTAACAGAGACAGTAACCATTATAATGTTTTTTCAAATAAATTATTTTTTAATGAATAGCTTTGATGAATATTGTATTGTAGTGTTTTGTAAAATAAATTCAATAATGATTATTTTCGGTCTCTGATTATTAAAACGTAATTTTATTACAATTTTTAAAATCACTTTAAAGATTTTAAATTAAACTTTCCGTGTTAATACCTGCATGACAATGGCGAATTAGCAAAATATTTTTTAAGTTCACCGAGGTCATGCGATTGCGCTGCTTGGAGCAAATGTTTTTCATGTCTGAAAAAATTTGTTCACATAAGTATGTTGAGGAAAAAAATGATAAATATTTTAAATGCATTCGTTTGAGCTGAGGACATAAGGCACCATCTACATTTTTCCAAAACTCAAGAGAATTAATTTTATCGAAAGCTTTTACCTCAGATCTAAGTATTATTATCTCTGATTGAATGTGTAAATCGAACTTGCTTATGTCACAATTTAAAGGGTTTTTGAATACATCAAGCAAAGGCTGTATACATTCAAAATCGTTAAATCGGTCTTCAAAATTAAAAAAAAAGGGTTTCTAATAATGATACATAATCAAGTTTTTTAGTATAATTTTGTTTGTTATATATAAGAGAAGTTTTGGTAAAACTAGAGAAATCGTCAGATCGAATTTCTATTAGCAGCAAAAATAATTTTGTTTTAAAATTCAACAGAAATTCAGACATATCAAGTATACTTTTATCTTTTCCTTGAAGTTGTATCCCATAAAAGATAAAGATCCCATCAGAAAAAGGTCTTCCATGCCTGACGACATTTAAACTTACTAAGCTTGATATTCCACTTTTTAGGTTCTGATTTTCTGAATTGTTTTCAATTCCATTAAGCCATTCCTTTAATTGGAAAAAATAAATTTTCTTCTTTTCATTAAGAAGCTCCTCCTTTTCTTTAAAATTTATTTTTTCAATTTCATAATGATATGAATAAAAATGTCTTTTCAAAACGTTTTCATTTCCAGCCTTAAATATTTTGTAGCATAAAAGGCATTGAATTTACTCTCAGATGGTTTTCGGAAGTATATGCATAAGATAAGAGGTTTTTAACTTTTCAAAACTGTGGTTAAAGTCTACTGACACCAATGAAATGCATATAGACATTGCTTAACCACCAACAAATAAATTTCATTTATATATATCTATATATATATATATATATATGTGTATATATATATATATATATATATATATATATACATATATATATATATATATATATAAATATATATATATATATATATATATATATATATATATATATACATATATATATATATATATATATATATATATATATATATATATATATACATATATATATATATATATATATATATACATATATATATATATATATATATATATATATATATATATAAATGAAATTTATTTGTTGGTGGTTAAGCAATGTCTATATCAGACATGTGCAAACTGACACAAACGCATTTCAAATCAGTTTTACGAATTTTGCGACTGTGTTAAGTTGAACGCAGCAAGCAGAACAAAAGCAGAGAAAACAAAAGTAGTACACTGAGTAAAAAATTAAAATTAAAAAAATTAAAACTAAATCTTAAAAAAAAAATCAAATATCAACATCTCCAATGATTATTTCCCCCTCGTAAAGTTTTATTCTTAATAAATCACATAGGTGTTCATCCGTTAATTTGTTGCGATATTTACTTTTAATTAATTTTAAAATGCTAAAAGCGGCTTCACAGTCGTACGTGGACCCGAACATGGAGTATAATTTAAGTATTTCCTTCTTAATAACAGGATACTTCTCTTTGTTTATTTTTTTCCAAAATGATTTTCCAGTGTCTAGCGGTAAATTTATATCATTTTTCATTATTTCTAATTCAGCGGCTAATTCCAAATTATCAACATTTTTTTCAGTCAATGGGTCGTTGTGAATATCAATCATAGTTTTAAGTGATTTGAAATCTTCGAATCTATCTGCAAAATTTTGTACCAAAGAAGCTACTATTTCTGTATACTGTGCTATTTTTTCGTCATTACGATACTCCGCAAGAATTTCAAAGGTTCTAGGAAGATTGCTGGTATCATTGTTGCGCAATTGAGACAGTATAATTGCAGGGAATTGAACATTTCATATTTTTTTTCTTCATCCAATTCATTAATATTTTTATGAATGGATATGAAATGTCTTTTTAAATTATAAAATCTTAAATTTGTGAAGATTTTATCACAAATCAGGCATTGCGCATTATTTTTGCCATTTACAAACATAAAAATTTCTTTATATTCGTCCATTTTTTTTTAAGTGCAGTTGTTTGTTTTAGTTTGTTTTTTGTTTTTTATTACAAATAACTGACTTTGAATCGGTAAACAAGCAGCAAGCTTTCGGACATGTTGGTGTGAAAAAACGATGAAGCTACTATCGGTGTGAAAACACGATGACTCAAAAGAGTACTAGCTGCACATGTCTGGTCTATATGCATTTCATTGGTGCTTTACCAAATCGTCAGTAGACTTTAACCACAGTTTTGAAAAGTTAAAAACCTCTTATCTTATGCATATACTTCCGAAAACCATCTGAGAATTCACAACTTGTAAATTACAAACTATTTTCAAAAATAACAACAGAACAAGAACATAGGCTTGCAACTCATACAAAACTAAACCAACAAATAAAGTATGTTGGTTTAGTTTTGTATGAGTTGCAAGCCTATGTTCTTGTTCTGTTGTTATTTTTGAAAATAGTTTGTAATTTACAAGTTGTGAATTCTCAGATGGTTTTCGGAAGTATATGCATAAGATAAGAGGTTTTTAACTTTTCAAAACTGTGGTTAAAGTCTACTGACGATTTGGTAAAGCACCAATGAAATGCATATAGACATTGCTTAACCACCAACAAATAAATTTCATTTATATATAGTGGTATTGTGACAACAATGTGTCAAATAAAAGGATTTCATAATATATATATATATATATATATATATATATATATATATATATACACATATATATATATATATATATATATATATATATGTATATATATATATATATATATATATATATATATTCCAACGTCCTGGTAAGGAAGTTTGGAACTGATGCGTATACTTCATCGTTAGTTACTAACGAATTCTAAGACGTGTTAATTTTAGAACCAGCTGTACAAAATTACACACGCTGGTCCAATTTAATAAGGATTCTAGCATGACCGGAATTATATTCCCCGGGCTGATCATACGGCCTAACCTTTCTTCTAAGTACGACCTCCAGTTGTTGAATCGTGAGCAGACAGGTTAGAGAATAGTGCACACCAACAGAATTATAGGAATAAGAGGAAAGCCCTAAAAATAGCAATTCGTTGGAGGATGATGTAAATAATAATCCTTGGGGTATTGCATATAAGCTGGTCACCAAAAAACCTAAATGCCTAGGCCCGTCGCAACCGAGTGAAGGGTCATTCCTGGAGAAAATTGTAGACCACTTCTTTTCCCATTAGGAGGCACCACCTCGGGAGCTCAACCCTCCTAGCGAAACTTTAAACATCCCTCGGTTACAATAACTGAGATCGAAGACGTTATCTCTACGTTTAGAGACAAAAAGGCACCGGGCCTAGACTGTATTCCAAATATACAGCCATGTCACAAAGACAGCATTTTGCTTCTATGGAAAAAGTATTCCGAAAAATTTTTTCGGAATGAAACCACTTTCAATTTTCTATATGGAATTGATATTTTAAGCATTTTCATGGTGTACAAAGTATTCATATGTACCTTTTTATTTTTAAATTGTGTTGCTTCTTTGTTGATTTTTCTAAAATAAATTTTTTTCTAAAAAAAAAATACAGTGGCAGCACGTAAAACTGCGAAAAGGCAAAAAACAAAATAAAATAATAATAAATAAATTGCCTCAGAAACATCATCTACATAGTACATCAGTCGCAAAGCAGCTCTGAGTCAGCTAACATCAAGCCTCGTTGGCAATTATCTTTTAAGTGCAGCCAGACCACTGATTGTTTACTCTCTTTCGAGAGTTTTGCGTCTCACTCGCACTAGTTAATTTCAACACCTCAGATAACTGTATAGTTTTACAGTTCTTCTGAGGAATATTCCGTGGTTAACTACGTTGCTACTTCCTATGTGAAGGCATAGGTCGTGTACAGTCAGTCACAGTAACGGAAGAAAATACGGATTAATAACATCGCCGGCATATGGTCTGAGTCACCCCGTCGGAATCTGTGCACCAAATACTTTGCAAATTTACTTTGTAAAGTATTTCAACATACAAATACAAAAATACAAATACATAGTACATAAAATTTAAATAAATAATCATGTAACAATTCCGAACGGAATTCATGGCATGCCTGATAGTACTAATATTACGTATTCCAAATATGGTATTGGTGCTTTACCAAATCATCAGTAGACTTTAACCATAGTTTTGAAAATTCTTGGGCATACGTATACTGACCTGTTATCATAAATTACAAGTGAGAGATCATATTGGAGCTTAGATGACGACCTTGGTGCGCCATTAGTTTCAGAGTGCATCTCAAGAAACAGATACTTAGAAGTTAAAAGGAACCTGCATTTTGCAGATAACACTTCGGCTATGACATCTAATGATAAAATGTTCAAAATGCGACCACTTTGTGAAGTTTCGCAAAACAAAATTTTGTCAGTTCAGAATATTGAATGGAAATTTATCGATTGACGAATCAATGATGAAATAGTTTGGGCACCATTCAGCCAAACAATTTATAATGGGTAAGCCTCTGCGATACGGATATCGTAATTTGGTGTTGACCAGCTTCGATGGTTATTGTTACGCATTCAATATATATTGTGGAAAAACTAACGAGGCTACTACTGATCCTCTTGGGTCTCGCGTTGTAAAGGGTTTACTCGCAAAAGCGGCAACAAAACCTGAACAAGCTGTTTACTTGTTTACTGTGAAATTTCTTTACGGACCAGACCAAGCTGTTTACCTTCTTTTAGACCTGAAGAGCCTTGAATACAGAGCTAATGGAACCTTGGGCGAAAATGGAACAAAACGGAATCCATTGATTCCAGCAAAGGATATGAGTAAAAAGCTTAGAGCTGAATATGACAATAGCTTTGATAAGGTAAACGAAATTGTAATGGTGAAGTTAGGTTAAAACTACCGAGCCAACTTAGATGTGTTGTATGCTCAAATCGAGTGAAAACATCATATGATGAATGCCTGAAAACGGTTTGTTTGGAAAGAGGATGTTTTGCAAAATACCACTCCTAAGCGCCCATTGTACTAAACTTTGTACACCCCTAAACCGCAACTTTGTTTTTTTTTTCTTTAATAATATTTTAAGAAAGTGCTTTAAAACTGATATCAAAAATTGAGTTATTAAAATTATGCATGGTTCTCATTTGGGCGTTAATGGATTAAAGAAGGGTAGTGCTTTACTTTAAGAATATTGGTTAAAAGAAATGTTTTTTTATTCAAATATTCTTAACAGCGATATTCAGAGCTACATTCATTTTTTTCTTTTTTTATATAAGGCCGAAAATATTTACAATATTAATGCACTATATTTTTAGTGCACTAACAATTTCACTACCAGTATTCACCCAGTGGTAGTGCAATTTTTTTTTCACTAACACTAAATGGTTAGTGGTAGTGAAACATCAAATTACACTACCACTTAGTGGTATTTAAAAAAATATTGCACTACCACTAAATTTTAGTGGTAGTGAAATTTTAATATCACTATCACTAAATTTAAGGGTATTTAAAAAAAATTGCACTATCACTAAATTTAGTGCTATTTAAAAAAAAATTGCACTAACACTATATTTAAATACCATTAAATGGTTAGCGGTAGTGGAATTTGATGTTTCACTACCACTAACCATTTGGTAGTGAAATTTTAATAGCACTACCACTAATTATTTAATTTTTAGTGCACTAAAAAGCTAGTGCAATATGCCCATCCCTGCTATTTAATAACAATTTCAGGAGAAAGAGGTGTACAGTATACAGTCCGAATCATAAATATGTAAACATAAAAGTTCTCAAACCGCTTTTCATAGATACAATTATGTCACCATGCAAATTTTAGTAAAACATGATTTTGATTTTGTAAGATAGACAAATATTGATATAGCAAGCAAAGTAAATTCGAAAATTATGCAAACATATGACACAATATAAAAAGTAATTTTGAAGTTTATTAAACACGCATTAAGAAAATAAATATATATATACGTAGATGTAAGTATTCCACATATTTACAGCAACTTTAATTAATTATTTGTACTTTTTATACTTATGTATGTAGTTAAAATATGGTATTGAAAAAATCGTAAAATTGAAAAATTTTTATTAAAAGCATGTTTAAACAACAACTTCTTGCTTAAGAATTCCAGCTTCCTCCAATAATTGTTGAAATCCGTTTGGTATCCTCCCTTCGTTTAATTCAGAACTCCATTGTATGTACTAAAAATAATTTTTTAATTAATTCGAAACGCACTTGTGTACATACATACAATAATAGGTAGTGTAATGCTTTTGGATAATTAACTTTTTTTTATTTAGATAAAAATAATTTTTTTTTAATTCCTAAGGGATAGAAAATTATATTTAAACCTATTTTTACCTATTTATTATGTATGCACACATAGACATTTTTTATAAAATTGTTTTATACTAACTTACACGCTCCAGTTCAGCACGTAAAGCTAAAACGGCCTTTTCACGGTCAGCAACAAGCTCTTCTAAATATTGATAACGTAACTTCTTCCTGGCTCGACACTCGCGAGCACTCTGTCGACTGCGTTCTTTGAATATTTGAGATTATTTTTGCTATTTGAGTTTTTAATAAAAATTAATTGAGGAAAATAAACATACCTAATTTCGCTTTCATATCGATTTTCTCATTTGATGCTTTGCGTCCTGGCTTACGTCCTCTTTTACCACCCTCTTTGCGTTCCTGGAACAAATTAATACGAATTATAACTGTAATTTTCAATCGAATCAGTAAAATCGAAAAATTTTTTTTTTGTTCGAAAATATCATAAAATTGTAAGATCTTCCTGTACGTTTTGAGCCAGTATCAGTAATACGTTGTATGCCCTAAAGTTGTTATTGAGGGGATTTTAGGTTAGTTCATACGGCTGTTCAAATATTACGTAACGCATATCTTGTCGATTTAAAAAAAAACCAACCAAGTAAATTCTAAATAGATGCATAATTGACATCAACCAAACCGTATAACCATTTAATCAAAACCACAAATGAGGGCTCGACCGGTAGCCGGCAATTGAGTTAACCAAGTTTTCTAGTTGTGTTTTGTAGGAAATAGGTACCATAAAATTTTTATTTATCGTGTCTGTGCATGAAAAGCCGTTAGATCTCGAAAGTAAAGTGTCATATCAAGATTAAACAAAAAAAGGGCCGTAAGGAGTTTTTGCTTTCGAGCAAAAATTTTTCAAATATTTTTATACATACTTATGTTTAGTACAGGTGGAAAGCCAAAAATTTTTTTAAAATACTAAGAGCACAAAGAAAACAATTAGCAATTTGCTCTTGTACTTGTGCTTGATTTGATACAGAGTTACAATCGTATAGCTGGGAACAAAACAAGAGGAATATCGTATTACGTGATGGATTAAATTGTTTGCTCTTATAATTTGAAAAAGCATACTAAACACAAAAAACCACACAAGATGCTTGGATTATCACGCCCGACAACAGCAAAAGAAGCTTTAGCGACAAAAAGTAGATTTTATAGACATACTTGACCATATAACAAACAAAAAGCACTAATTTAATTGAGACAATATTGTTTTTTTAGGTGTAGGACTAGCACTCTGGGGATTACCCCTACATATGCAATGCATTGCGCCGGAACTGAAAACGAGGGGATAGTATTGAGGGGACAGATTAGGAAAAATAGACAGTTTTATTTTGTAGCTATTTCAACCTTTTTTACTTCGCCGGCTAATTTTTGCTACAGGGCCGATGAAGGTGGGTGCTGTTACTCTGCTTTTGGTATATGATAGTGTCCGTCGCCACCAATTATGTTCAGTGACCAGTGACTAATGCTTTCATCATTGAAACAGGCTGGCAACAACTAACACAACCACGCACTAATGCTGATCAGAAGAATTCAACACAATATTTCATGACTCAGCGCGGGCTCGAACTCAGGACCCTTGGCTTCATAGTCTCGCGTTCTACTACTTCAGCCAACAGCACCTACATATATCGAATAAACGATTTTAAAAACCTTTTGTGTAGATTTTGTTTTTCATTGTGCCTTTTTTATATACTTTTATTGTTTGCCAACGGCAGACTAATTGTATGAAGGCGAAAAAACAAAATAGATTTATATCGAATAAAATTTGTTTGTTGTTTTCTTGAATTTCAAATCCTTTGGTTTTGCTTGTGTAATTCTCAATTCATTTTTGGGAGTTTATGTGTAAGCTGAGAGGTTTTGTTATTTTGGAATTAGGTTAAAGTCTACTGATGATTTGGTGTAAGAACCAATGAAATGCAGGCATATAGACATACTTGACCACATAACAAACAAAAAGCACTAAGAACATTTTAGGTTAACCTACACTTTGCAGTTACAAAAATATTTAAACAACATTAATAATTTAAAGGAAAAATGCAGTTAAGCTAAAAATTCTTCTGCAGTATTTCCGTAACGGTACTTAAGACGACTTTGATATATTGGCAGATGGTCCAAACGATTTTCGAAGAGCATGTCGCTTAAGCTTTTTTTGGCGGTTATACTTTAAAACGTTCTCAGCTCTAATAAACAATGACAACATTTTCAAACTGATGCTGCAAAAATAAATGGTGGTTGGCGTCGCTGAGGAGTGAATGCTGGAAAAGAATGCTGTAAAAGATGCTGTATAAATATGTATATATGAAGCTTTATGTATTGTGTTATGAACGGATGATGTTATAATGAGGAATCATAAAGTAGGTAAAATGTATTATGAAAACAAGTAAACGTATATTAAATACCCGTCACAGATGCACTTCTTCTTTCTTTCTAAAATTGAAGACAGGTTTAATTACCAAGGAAACAAAACAATGTTATTTAGTTACTTTAATATTTAAGTAAGAGTTTAAATTTGTTTAGCTCTGTAGCTGTATTCTTGGCTTATCTGATTTCTAATGCCAATAAACTTTTTTTAAATATGTTTAATTTACAAACAAACAAAAAACAATTAAAAGTGCTATATCCGGCTGTACAGAATCTTAAATACCCTTCACAGATGTCATTCTTTTCGTTGAAATTTTTTGGCTAGGAAGCTAAATGTTTGGTTTTTCTTACATCTAATACCTATGAACGTCTTTCAAAAATAATAAATATGTTTAATTTACAAACAAAAAGTAAAAATCCGTTTCATGTACCCCAAAAAGTTCTAATTGTCCAACCGTAGAATTGTCTTTTAGATATTTTTGGTTTTTAATACCAATTTATTTCTTCCTGATATATAGAGTATGTATAATTCATCATAAAAATCAAAAATAACAAATAATATGGTTACTTTTATGAATCAGAATATCGCTTCCCGGCAAGAAAAGTGTCAAACACATATTAGGTACAAAATGACATAATCACAGCGTTAAATAGCGCGTATTTCATTTGTGCGGCTGAAAAAATTTCGTTATGTTGCGCATGTTTACCGCTAGATGACATTAAGTTCTCTTTTTCACGGACCAGTTTCGCTTCGAACACCGGCGTGAACAGAGTCACATTGTGTGGTTAAATTCTACTGATGATTTGGTAAAGCACCAATGAAATGCTTATAGACATTGCTTGACCACCAACAAATAAATTTAATTTAAAATTAATATCTAAATTTAATATTTTATATTAATTTTTTATGTTGTTATCGGCCAACGAGTGAATTAAGACTGATTGTTAATTAGGCCAAAACTAGTAATTTATAACTAAGAACTTATTTTTTGATGTTTTTATTTTATTTTAATGAGAAGTTTATAATTTGGTTGCTTTTTCTTTATTTTTAATTAATATTGAAGACTTTTAATAATAAAAGTAACGGTGATTACATGCATTACAATGTGTATTATTATTTAAACTACAGAAATTTTAATCGAAAAGAGTCATAATATTCATCAAATTAAAAGTTTCTTAAAAGTTAGTTAAGAAAAATAAAACTTTGCTATTAGATTTAAAGTCCTATAAAAAATATATAAAAAAGCTATTTACACACCATATTTCAGCAATTTTAGTATTATAGTTTTTAAATTATTGACGTCTAGATGAACAAAAAACTATTAAAGTTACAGCTATTTTTGTATTCTGACACTTTTTTTGCCGGGAAGCGATATGTCGATTTTCCAACCCTAAAACCGAATATTTAGTTTTTAAAAATCCGTTTAATACCAATTTATTTCTTAGCGAAGTATAAAATGGGTTTAAGTCACTGAAAAAAACCAAAATTGAAAATTTATGTGGGTACCAAATGTATGTACCAAAAATTTCGATTTTCCAACCCTAGAACCGAATTTTTAGTTTTTAAAGTTTTTAATACCAATTTAATTCTTAGCGAAGTATAAAATAAGTTTAAGTCACTGAAAAAAAACCAAAATAGGTTCCCTATATGGTTACTTTTATGTATTGTACCAACAAATTTCGTTTTTCCAACCCTGGAACGGAATTTTTAATACCAATTTAATTCTTATTGAAGTATAAAATATGTTAAATTGACTGAAAAGAAAAACAAAATTGGGAATTTAGCAAATGTATTTACCAAAAAAGTTCGATTTTCCAACCCTGGAACCGAAATTTTAATTTTTTGATACTAATTTAATTTTTTCTGAAATATCAAATTGGTTTAATTCACTAAAAGCACAAAATTTGGAATTTATGTATGTACTTTTATGTACGAAATATATTTCGATTTTCCAACTCTGGAAGCAAATTTTTATTTTTTTACCAATGCAATTCTTAGTGAGGTGTAATATAGTTTTACTTGACAAAAAAATTTAAATTTTTAAAGTTTTTGGTCACTTTCATGTACCATAAAATATTTCATTTGTTCAACCCTGGAGTCGAAATTTTGATTTTTAAAGATTTTACTACCAATTTTGTTCTTCCTGAATTATAAAACAGTTTTAATTAGCAAAAAAAAAACTACGTCAATTGCCTTTTTGGTTATTTTTATGCAGAATAAATATATCAATTTCCCAACCCTGGAAACGAAATTTTAAATTTTTTTACCAATGCAACTCTGAATGAGGCATGAAATAGTTTTATTTAAGAAAAACTTAATATTTGTAACCATTTTGGTCATTTCTATGTACCACAAAATATTGCAGTTATCCAGCTCTGGAATCTAAATTTTGATTTTTTTTTTTAATTTTTGATACCAATTTTGTTTTTCCTGAACTAAAAACTAGTTTTTTATTTAGTAAAAAACCGAAGTTAGTTGCCTTTTTGGTTACTTTTATGTATAAAAAAATTCAAATTCCCAGCCCTAGAAGCGAAATTTTAATTTTTTTGCCAATGCTAGTCTCCGTTCGGTATAAAGTCGTTTTATTTAGGAAAAACTTAAAATTTCCAACCATTTTGGTCACTTTCATGTACTACACTATACCATGTACCAAAAAAACTTTCAACTTCCCAACCCTGGAAGTGAAATTTAAATTTTTTTTACCAATGCAGCTCTTCATGAGGTATAAAGTAGTGTTATATAAAAAAATTTACATATTTGAACCATTTTGATCACCTTCATGAACTATAATATATTGCACTTGTCCAACCCTTGTAATTTACAAGTTGTGAATTCTCAGATGGTTTTCGGAAGTATATGCATAAGGTTTTTAACTTTTCAAAACTGTGGTTAAAGTCTACTGACGATTTGGTAAAGCACCAATGAAATGCATATAGACATTGCTTAACCACCAACAAATTAATTTCATTTATATAATTGGTTACTTTTATGTATAAAAAAAAATTTCAATGGTCCAACCCTGGAGACCATTTTTTAGAATTTTAACACCAATTTTGTCTCCCTGAAGCATAAAATAGTTTCCAACAAAAACAAATATTAGTAGCCGTTTTGCATTCTTTTACGTACCAAAAACACTTGGATTGTCGATTGGAATATAATTTTTTATTTCTTAGGTATTTAATACCAATTTAATTCTGTAAAATAGGTTTAATTCTCCAAAAAATTAAAAATATGTCTACTTTTATGTACCAACAAATTTCGATTTTCCAACCCTGGAATCGAATTTAAATTTTTTTGGTTTTTAATGCCAATTACATATTTCCTGAGGTATAAAATAGGTTTAAAACACTAAAAACCCAAAATTAAGAAATATGGCTACTTTTATGTACCAAACTAATTTCGATTTTCCAATCCTGGAATTGAATTTTTAATTTTTATGATTTTTTACATGAATGTAGTTCTTCCTGAAGCATAGAAAAGGCTTAATTCACCAAAAAAAAATCATTATTATTTTCATGTAAAACAAATTTCGATTTTTCAACCCTGAAATCCAATTTTTAATTATATTGGTTTTTGATTCCAATTTAGTTCTTCCTGAAGTATAAAAAGGTTTAATTCACTAAAAAAATTCAAAAATAGGAACATATATGGCTACTTTTATGCACCAAAAAATTTCCATTTTTCAACCCTGGAATCGAATTTTTAATCCCTTTTTACACGAACTTACTGCCTATTTCTCATTGGCGAATGAATTCTTTCTTTCGTATAAATACATTTGAAACAATAACAATTTCTAAAATGTTGTTTTTGTTTTAAATATATTTTTACGAAAGAAAGAATTCATTCGACAATGAGAAATAGGCAGTTAATTTTTCCTGATTCACCAAAAAAAATCCATAAGTAGTGATTGGTTTTATGTAGCAAAAAAATTTGCGTTCTCCAATCCTGGATTTAAATTTTTAATTATTTTTTTTCTTATTTTTACTAGCAATTCAATTCTAAGTGAAGCAAATAATAGTTTTACTAAAAAAAAAGATAGATACCCTTTTGTGGTCACTTTTATGCACGAAAATATCCAACCCTGAGATCGAAATACCAATTTTATTCTTTTTGCGCCAATAAAATAGTTTTAATTAGCAAAAAAAAAAAAACTTACATTTATGTATCCCTGGAATAAAAATTTTATTATTTTTTTATTTTTAATACAAATTTAATTTTTCCCAAAGTGTAAAACAGTTATAATTAACAAAAAAAATAATGAGTGCTTGCTTTTTATAATTAACAAAAAATTATTAGTGTTAGTAGTCCAAGAATGAAGTCTCTAGCTCTTCTGGGGGCTTATTTATAGAGATAGACAAGATATATTTTATGGGGTCGCTGCAGCAGCTGTTTCGGTGAAGAAGAAGATGAGTCAGTACAGCATTTCCTTTGTGACTGTCCGGACCTGCAGGAACGTAGGCTCTCGATTCCTGCGAGATCTGGACTGCCTCAGGGATGCATCGCCGGCTGCCCTGGCGGGCTTTGTGAAAAGTTCTGGGTGGTTATCAGGAACCAGTACTTCGTTTTTGTGATGTCCTCTGGGCGTTACAAAGGGCCTTTTATGGCCTCCGAGTGTTTTTCTCGCTTACTGCGGCCAGCTCTTCTAACCTAACCTAACCTAATGTGACGTCGATGCACAGTGTAAGATTTTGCTAATCGTACGCGTGCTTTTAACTTTTCATAGTCCACATCTCTTCCAAAAATTGTTAAAACGAATTTTAAAATCACTTCAAACCTTTCACGTTTGATGTTATTTAACCAAACATGTAAAAGTTCCTCGCGCGATATTTCAGACATATTAAAAAACGATAACTTTGGGCAAAATATGGGCAAGATTTTATTCTTGGAATCAGTTTCTGGGATGTATTCGTTGATCCTCCTTATGGTGCCAACGCAGAATCCGATAGAATATAAAAGTTTTAGTCTATGAAAAGTTGAAAATTTTTTTGTACTTACTTACTTTATAACTTTTTACGAAGCAAAATTATTTAAATGCTCCACTTAAGTTGTTTTTTCCGATTTATTGAAAATTTTATAGATAAACTATTGAAATTAAAGAAAAAAAACTTTTTGGAAAAAAAAGCACGCACGATTTAATTCTATCCACTTTTAATTTGATGACGGTTGCAAGCTGGCAATGTTTGTTTTTAAATACATTTCAATAACACCTGTTTGATAGCCGCCATCATATTAACAACATTTTTGTATTATGTTTTGTGTTTATTTTCGTAACAATAGTATATTTTTCTTACATCTACGAAAATTTGATCAAATTTGGAGCACCTTTTTTTTTTTTTATTTAGTCCCCCTAGATTGGGAAAATCTTACACTGTGCGATGTCGTTATTCATAATAGGGGCGAATTTCTTAATTAAATTAGTGCTTTTGTTTGTTATGCAGACATATAGACATATTTGACCACATAACAAACAAAAATCACCAAAAGGGATGACCCGAATATTTTGATGAGGAAAGAACAGAATTTAGCAAAATAAATTCTTGCATGAAATTAATTTGTGAATTAAATTGAATTATATACAAATCAATATATGTACGTATTGTATTAAACGTAGAGACTAATGTTGTTTTCTTTTCTAATTAAAATGGTAACATTATGGCATTTGAAAATAGTGAATTTATTGGAAATTGATCTACCATCTCTTATGAAGATGTGTTTTATTTTAAAATTGCTCCTAATTTTTAGAATAAAAAGTGACAAAATGTTACATATTTTACAGAAAAGAAATCGGCATAAGGTAAATACCATCTTATTAAGGTGGCTCACAACGTTCGAAGATAGAATTCAAATTGCAAAGTTTAATAAAAACAGGGACAATCCTTTTTTAATTTTTATTTGTCCTAAAATTATATTGTTTAATATATTTTATATTGCCAAATTACATTTTGATTGTGTTTCTAACTAGCGACCGATATGTAACTCGGTGTAGTGTACACATATTTATGCACCATCCTTTAACCACAATTCATAAGTTATTCTGTTGAATGAACTGTTGAATGAACTTATCACAATTTTAAACAGAAATATAACATGAACATGAACACAAAACTGCTTAATTGCAATTCGGTTTCAAACTTTGAAATATTCTTATTACCCCATGAAGTTCATTGACATACACAATATCATAGAAATACTTAGTTGCTACATACAGATATTTTTTTTGTAAACAGACAACTAAGCTGGTTCTTCAGAAACGTGTAATTAAACACTTTGGAATAGGTCAACCGGACGTAGATATTCAGTCAGAATCTGATGAGTCACCTTCAAGTGGTCAACAGCCACCTGTTAAAGAAAGTCCAGCATTGTCTACTTCCACGTTACAAGTTTTAAAAATTTTCCCCTGAGTAACTACCTGCAATGTATTCATGTCTTAGTGATTTTGATAAGTGTACTGTAACGGTCATGTGGAATGAGTTCCAAAAGTGTGTTTACATTCAGCAGCTACGAGACTGGTCGCCGTTGAAATCGGCACTAAGGATTCCGCCAAATTCATCGAATTTTGAGAAAAGCCGAAAACTCCCAAATGAAACGTTTAGGAAATATTTATATCATCTAATAGTGTATGAGCAGATAACCAATCCGGCTCAGCCAGCAAGTTTAAGCAGATCGGTTATGAAGCAGGATCATACAGCCTGTGTGAAAAGGGATACACAAAACTCTTTTACCTATTGGTGATCGATACAATATGTTTTATAAAAAGATCATTTTAATATATAATTCGTTTCATGTAGTATTTGTAATTGATTTCTTTTTGAATTTTATTTGATTTTCCCAATTTGGTGCTGGTTAAATTCATTAAAAATTACATGATTATATGCTAATGTTATTATTTGCTTAAAAACAAGTGCTTTGCTAAATAACAAAATGTAAATATTATGGTAAAAAGGTAATATGGAGGACTAAATTACAAAACATGTACAGATATTAACAGTTATTACTAGGGCAACCAGAAAAAAGCAAATGCTTATTCTTTGTTTCACAAGATAGAATGTTTTTGATTGAAAACAGATTTCTGACGTAAAAAAACAATTAAGATGAGCTGCATTTGTTAGGGCTTTTTTTTTGCTTATTCTAGCAATATCGGCTTTTTTTTTGCTAAATAAATTTTTGAAAAAATCTTAATTTTTTTGATGTGGCAATATATTTTTTTAGGTTGTGAATATGTAAAGCCTATAGTACACGATATGAAAAAAGCAACAAGCGCATGTGGCGATGATGTCACTAGAATTTTCAGCATGTTGGTTGCATTTTTTAAATAAGTAGTTGTGATACATGCCATAAAATTTTGATAGTATTTTTGTCCCAAAACCCAAATGTGAATTTGACATAGACAAAGATAAAATTCTTCTTTTTGTAAGTGATGCCGCTACCTACATATATGGTCAATGCTGCAAGAGCCATTGCTGTATTTTACCCACATATACATAACTCACGTAACCTGCCTTGCACATGGGGTCCATAAAGTTTGTGAATATATAAGAGAATGCTACTCAAATGTAGACTCATTTATTGCAAATACAAAAAGAAAAACGTTCCCTAAATCTCCTGCAAGGGTTCAAATTTTACGAAAAACAGCGCCAAATATATCACTTCCCCCACAACCAGTGACAACTCGATCGGGCAGGACACTTGGATAATGGCTGTTAATTATGTCAGCCTGAAGGGTAGGCATCACTGAAACGAAGAGAAAGCAACCCTGCTAGGGTGTGGCGTGTGGTATTTGAAAAAGAAGTCTGAACGATATTCTTTTCGTTGTTGCAGAGTAGAACAGAACGCACGTCCTGACAACTTATTCTTTTAATTACTTGATTTTTGATTTCTGTACTTAAGTTGAAACTTAATTAATAAAACGACGCCCTTTTCATATTAAAAAGTATTCATTTATTTATTCTGTGACAATTTTCAGAAGTGGGATAAATAACCTACTCCTAAACGAACGCATTCGACATGGAGGATTTTAGAAATTTGAATGTGAAAGAATTGCAGCATAGATGTAAGGAAGCTGGTTTGCCGTGCACGGGCAAGAAGATACAACTGATTGAACGCCTCGAGGGCCAAAGCAGGACACCTGATTTGCACGAACGCATAGTGCAATTAGAAAGGACAATTGCAGACTTACGGGAGCAATCTGCCCATTTACAATCGTCAAAGTTTTCGTCAACGGTCGAGACATTTGAATCACCTGTTCAGTCTCCAGTGCATACGTTACCTGATTCTGAGTCAGTCAGAAATTTGTCCGTACCACCGGCATGTGTAGCGGACATCCGTACACCAGCAACATCGTCCACATCGCTTTATACACATCAACACGCCATTTCGTCAACGGTCGAGACATTTGAATCACCTGTTCAGTCTCCAGTGCATACGTTACCTGATTCTGAGTCAGTCAGAAATTTGTCCGTACCACCGGCATGTGTAGCGGACATCCGTACACCTGCAACATCGTCCACATCGCTTTATACACATCAACACGCCATTTCTCAACGACCGGTTTGTGCATCATACACGGCGCCCCAACCTATCAACGAACGATACTCCGGTGATTCGGTCGATCACCGCATCCGACAAGCTTCTCCGTGCTACGTTACGCAGACATTACTGTCTGACCATGTACAAGACCCCCGTATTTCTCAACGGAATCCAGTCACACACAACGTAAATTTACAACAGCACTATCCATCGTTGCCACCAGCGATACAACATGGTGTTGTTCCTCCAAACCCATTCGGTAATGTAAGAGAAATGTTGACGATACTCCCAACTTTCAACCCTTCATCAGACGAATCTCTAAATTCATCGCAATTTATTCAACGTGTCGAAATTCTGAGAGCAGCATATTGCTGGGACGATCAGTCGTTAATTTTTGCTGTCCAGCAGAAGATGCAGGGACCAGCAAAATATTGGGTTGATTCCCTCCGAATGATTTTCGTCAACTATCAGCAGTTTGCCCAGAGATTTCTACACGATTTTCCACACATCGAGAACGTCGCCGACACTCATATAAGAATGTCCCAGACAAAGCGTCGTGTAAACGAAACCCCACAGGAATATTATTTCCGGATGTATGCTTTGGGAACCAAAGGACATATACCTGAGGATGCCATAGCCAGACACATTGTGAATGGCATAAACGACGCCGATTTAAGACGAAAAATATCAAACGAATATGTAAGCTGTAATCAATTATATCGTGACATAAATATTTACTGCAACTACAATGAAGTTTTGGCAACAGGTGCAACGAACAAGACAAAACCAACGGCGTCGGCGGCTAAATCTTCGAGTGGCATCGTAGTTTCTAATAAAAGTGACAACAAGTCGATGGAAAAAGTTAAATGTTTTAATTGTTCAAATTACGGTCACTATTCCATAAGATGCCCCGAACCACAGAAGAAAAATCGTTGTTCCAAATGTCAGCGCACTACACACAGTACAGCGGATTGCAACGTGGTAGAAAATATTATACGAAGGCCCAACGTAAATAAAATAAACGACAAGACTCAGGCGTCAACAAGGGACCTTGTTAAAAATGTTAAAATAAATAATATGGAAACCGCAGCTCATATTGATTCCGGCAGTGTTCGTAGCCTAATAAGAAAATCGTTTGCAGAATCTATTTATGGAGGTATACTTAGTGACTGTATGCTTATTCTGAAAGGTTTTGGTGGCGGAGAATACACTAGTACAAAGAAAATTAACGTTCCCATTGAGATTGACGGAAAATCATTTGAGATCGAAATTTTTATTGTCGAAGATGGGTTGATTTCAGAAAATGTACTTTTGGGCCGTGATGTCCTCTGTCGTAAGGGGAACCGTACCATAATTGTAGGCAACGAGTGTTGGGTACAAGATGTCAATGTAATACGTTCGAATGAAGACAAAACGGATCCGAGCCATCAATTGCAAGCCGTACTTGAGGAACACCGGGCTAGTTTTGCTAATGATATTTCAGAGCTGGGTAAGTGTAAGTTGCTCAAGATCAAAATTCAAGTGACCACAGATAAACCCGTATTTATGAAACCATATCGTATTGCGTTTGCCAAGCGCCCTATTGTCTCGAGCATCATAAGTGAGCTTCTTGATAATAATATAATTCGATTATCAAATTCGCCGTACGCGTCTGGGGTCGTGCTAGTTGAGAAGAAGAACGGAGAACACCGCCTGTGTGTCGACTATAGGCAGCTGAATCGCATAACGAGAAAAATTCCATATCCAATGCCTAGACTGGATGAACAGTTTGCTCAACTCGCCGGGAATACCTATTTCTCTACGCTGGACCTACGTATGGGTTACCACCAAATTGAGATCGAGGAAGATTCGAGAGAATACACCGCTTTTGTGACTACCGACGGGCAATACGAATTTAACCGGGCTTGTTAACGCCCCGGCCGTTTTTCAGGCAACTATGAACGAAGTTGTGAAACAGATGGGTCCTGGTGAAGTATTGGTCTACCTGGATGATGTAATCATTCCGAGCAAAACAAGAGAAGAAGGTTTGGATCGCCTCGAACGTTTTCTTACCATACTGGAGCAGTGTGGGCTTACTTTACGTATGGACAAATGTAATTTTCTTCAAGAAGAAATCACATACCTGGGCCACAATGTTAGTAAGAAAGGTATTAGCCCTGGTGATGGATATGTAAGCGCCATCAGGAATTTTAGAATTCCAACCAACGTTACCGAAGTCCGCCGATTTTTAGGACTTACCGGGTTTTTTAGAAAATTCGTACAGGACTACTCGATTATTTCACGCCCTTTGACTAAGTTACTACGAAAAGAGCAAAACTTTGAATGGGGCGTGCCACAACAGAACTCTTTTGAAAACCTTATTGGAGTTCTTTGTAGTAAGCCTGTCTTGTCGACATACGATTTCAAAGCTGAACATGAAGTACACACCGACGCCAGTAGCGCAGGATTAGCTGGGGTACTCTTGCAATCTGATGGTGGCGACAGATGGCACCCCGTCTTCTATTTCAGCCGCCACTGTAGTGAAACAGAGAGTAGATACCATAGCTACGAATTAGAGGTGGTGGCAGTCGTTGAGACACTAGATCGCTTCCGGATCTACTTATTGGGTAAGCCATTCCGTATCCTAACAGACTGTGCCGCCATATCTACTGCCAAAAGCAATAAGGAACTAATCCCAAAGATTTCCCGATGGTTTTTGAAGATTCTAGAATACGATTGTGAATTTGTTCATCGCGAGGGGTCTCGTATGGCACATATAGATGCCCTTAGTCGATCCCCAGACTTGCCACCACGTGAACCGGATCCAGCTGGATTTGTTATGAGCATTGAAGTCAATAGCGAAGACTGGTTGCTCACCATGCAGCTCCAAGACGACAAATTATGTACGTTGATACGTGTTTTGAACGGCACCCGGCAGTCTGAACAACTCAAACAGATAAAGTCGGATTATGCGTTACAAAATCACCGACTTTATAGGAGAACTGATAACGGGCTAAAATTTGTAGTTCCTACGTCCACTCGATGGCGCATAGCCAAACTTTGCCACGATGACCATGGCCATTACGGCCCTGAGAAAACCTTGGCAAGAATGAAGGAGACCTTCTGGTTTGCTCGAATGCGAAAGTATATTAATGAATATATAGCGGCGTGTACAGAATGCTGCTACAACAAGGCAAAAGGTGGTAAGCCGGAGGGAACCCTCCATTACAGTGCGATGGAGCCACTTCCGTTTCGACAAATTCATATCGACCACCTCGGTCCTTTCATACGCAGTAAAAGGGGTAACACCCACGTACTGGCTGTGTCCGACGGATTCACAAAATTTCTTGTTGTAAAAGCGGTACGAAATACCAAAACAGCACCAGTGCTAAATGTGCTAAACGAACTCACCGGATACCTTGGTTTACCCAGAAGACTTATTTCAGACCGCGGGACAGCGTTTACTGCCAAACTATTTGAGGACTACTGCAATCTGAACAACATACAACACGTAAAAACGGCGGTGAGAACCCCACGAGCGAATGGGCAAGTAGAGCGCGCAAATCAACTAATTTTGAACCACATAAGAACTACCACGAAGGAGCAGAAAGATTGGGATCTACACTTGAACAAACTGCAGTGGTCGGTAAATTCCCAAAAGAATGCAACGTCGGGTTTCAGTCCGAATGAGCTCGACCTTAATTATAAACCGATCGATTTAGTGCAGAATCGAGTTCTTGCCGCCGTTCAGGATGACATCACGACGAAAGATAGTATTTCAATTGATGAAAAAAAAAAACTCGCCACGTTGAATATAGAAAAGGAACGAGCTAAGTGGAAAAAGCGTTTCGATAGTAAACATAGCCAGCCAGTAGTATACCAGGAAAATGATTTGGTCGTGTTGGAGAATGAACCACAATCTACAGGACAGTCCCGGAAGCTAGAGCCGAAATATCGTGGCCCCTATGTAATTTCTCGCGTGCTTGGTAACGATCGTTATCTTATAGAAGACATTCCGGGGATGAAAATTACTTCGCGGAAATTCTGCTCTGTGTATAGCTCTGACAAGATGAAACGCTGGTGCAATGGTGCCCCTGAGCTCGGGCTAGTGGAGGAAGCCGAGGCCGACTTCAGTTCAGGATTGGCCGAACTGTCAACCTGAAGGGTAGGCATCACTGAAACGAAGAGAAAGCAACCCTGCTAGGGTGTGGCGTGTGGTATTTGAAAAAGAAGTCTGAACGATATTCTTTTCGTTGTTGCAGAGTAGAACAGAACGCACGTCCTGACAACTTATTCTTTTAATTACTTGATTTTTGATTTCTGTACTTAAGTTGAAACTTAATTAATAAAACGACGCCCTTTTCATATTAAAAAGTATTCATTTATTTATTCTGTGACAATTATTATGCAAAATAGTTTGATGAATTCGTACAAATCTTTTCAAATCTAAGCTCCACTGATTCTTCATCTATGCGTATATGTCAGTCTTTAATGAATGAAAGTGAACTGCGTAACCAAATATTGTATATATCTGCAAATTTCGAAGTTATCACAAAATTGGAAACAAAAAATCTTTCACGGATTTCCCAAGTAAATATAGTTATGGACACTGTAAGAAAAATTGCCGATGTTCCAGGGGATATAAGAGAAAAAATAAATATAAAATTTAAATCAGTTTTATTGAAAAATGAAGGATTTTTCGTACTCAAAGATATTGGTGATATTTTGGGTGGCAAGCAGAACTGTGAGTCCAATCGTATAAAATAAACTTCGGAGCAAATACTCGATTTCAAATATGCTCCCCTAACATCAGTAGACGTAGAACGAATTTTTCTCTTTACATATAAGAACGTGCTGACTCCAAACAGACAAAGTTTTCTGTTCAAAAATTTGTCGCAGCAATTTTTAATTCACTGTAATAACGCTAATAAAATTTAAAATAAACAATAAATTTAAACTGCTTTTTTTTTAATTTTAACTGCTTATTTTCATGTTTTTAAAAGCTTTTTTTAAGAGCTTAAAACAGCTTTTTACTGCTTTTTTTTGGTTGCCCTAGTTATCACCATTCCTGGCTTAAATGTACATTACGATTTTTTTTCATCTGTAAAAGATACATAGTTGATATGAACATCGTTAGATTGGTATTGGTATTTTAAATACATTTCTGTTTAAGCTAAAATTTAAGTTTGTATGCATTTATTTAGATGGTTAATCCAATTGAATTTATATACATATATTTGATTTTGATCCTCTGTTGTGATCTAAATTATTCCTTTGTTATTAACATTGTTTTTTACGAATATTTATTTGGATTACAACGAGTAAACCGCTAACGTATAGAATAAACATTGTCTTCGCCATCCTCCACTTTTTACTAATTACAGCACTTGCTTTGTGAACTCTTGCAAGATCAAATCTCTATTTATCCTATTTGTTCAGGACTATTGCAAAATCAGAATTTTGTTACAATACACGATTAAAAATAGCATTAATTAAAATACATATTAAAATATATATTAAAAATATTATTTGTAATATATAAACATAGTATGTATATGTAAATGTTTCAGTATGTATGTATGTAGTACATAGATATTGATGCATTTTCAAACATTTCATGAGCTATTGAAAAAATCAATCAAATAACAAAACATACAGAAATTTAATACACATTCAAATGTCATCTTCAAAAATATAAATAAATGGTATAATCAACCGTGTTGTAATGTGATACATAGCCGCTTAAATAAATTTAAAAGAAGTCATTTTGCTATTTTAGCATAAACAAACAAACTGATGGCAAAATTTAAAAATTGCGATAAGTCAGAAAATTTTGAAGTGTTGTTGAACTGTTGCGACAATATAAACTACAATGTAAAAAATTGACAATGGCGAGGAATTACGGTAATTGCGGGTTGCGCAAGTCGAGGGCGTAGTTTATTGTGTTTTTATTTTATTTCATGAATTTTATGATGTGCATACAAAAATTTTTTTAAGTAGGACCAGCACTCTGGGGATGACCCCTACATATGCAGTACATTGCGCCGGAACTAGAAAGGAGTGGATAGTATTGAGAAGACAGATGATGAAAGATGAGAGGATAGAGATTATTTCATTTAAATTAAGGGTG
Organism: Linnaemya tessellans; assembly: GCA_951800035.1. Taxonomy (NCBI): domain Eukaryota; kingdom Metazoa; phylum Arthropoda; class Insecta; order Diptera; family Tachinidae; genus Linnaemya; species Linnaemya tessellans. The sequence goes on along the minus strand of OX637533.1, from coordinate 41,102,774 downwards.
CGCAAATAAATTTTAAAATGTGTTCAATTGTGTTAAAGTGAAAAGGAAAAAAAATATGGTATGTAATAAACATTCATGTACAATGTACGATGCATCATGCCCGATGGATGGCAAAAGCGATATATACGCTTAAGATTTTTCTTTTCCGTTACCAATTCTCAATGTCATCAGAAGAGGCAAATGCTATACAAGATATAAGTGTGTTCATTTTGAAAATTTATTTGAGACCGTGGATTGAAGCGCCAATTGCCGCGAAAGCACCCTTAAATTATTTAAATTTTATTAAAAATATTATTAAATTCAATGAATTGAATGAAATAATAAGCAATGAAGTAACGAGCAAGTTTTTGATTCACTTGTGGTACCTGACACCGGAAGTAGCATTATTTTTTTAATAATGCTGTAGACGTTGGAGAAAAGAGAAATATGGTTGAAAATCTCAAAGAAGAACAAAATAATGAGAATAAAAGAATAGTAACCAACATGAATGAATTAAACCAAAAAAATATTTCAGATTTTGTTAATAAAAAAACATTGAGCTTTTTCGAAAATTTAATATTGAAACTAACTTTCTAAAACTTGACCCTTCCAAGTGGCACAATGAATCCGAATTTCAAAAGGGAATGAATATTGTACAAAATTTACATGTTGTTAATGATACTGCAGAGCGTTTTGTAAAACTAATGGAAAAATATAATGCAGCTTTAACAAAAAACGAAGAAGAGAAACAATATATCTTGCAAACAGTAACTGATTATAGGAAAAAGTACGGTAGCATTAATAAATCAGACCTTTGCGATTAAGGTTACATCTTTATCAAGAATTGTAATCATTAAACGGAAGTTAATTTCAATAAAATAATATGTTACAAACGTATATGAAACATTTTACTTATATTTTCGTGCTTTGTCTCTTGAAAAGTCCATATAAACCAGTTTTAGCCACTTTAGTGGGCATGTGCCACGCCTTAACCTAGGGCAATCAGTCTAAGATTTTGGAATTTCACTATTGGCGTAAACAATCTGAGGGGGCGGTACACTCTTTTGCAAAAAAAAAAATTCCCATTCAAAAAATGTTCGGTCTAATGTACATATACACAAATTATCGATCGTGTTTCAACCCGCACTAATGTAAATAATCAATAAATCATTATGTTTGACCTTATTTTAATTATTTTTCGGTCGGTGCGGAAAGTCGTCTATGGTTTTATTTCCGTGAACAGACGGAGGGGCTAATAAACACAATTTTTTTTTATAAAATCATTAGTTTCTTATTGTTGTAACTTATAATTGCATCTTTTCTTATTTGGTATACAACCTACCATTGGTCACTTTGACAATCATATCGTGTATTCATAAATTTTTCTTCGATGTGTTTAAGCTGAATTCTACGCTTTGATAAATTTGTTTCTATGATTGAATTAGTAGTTTAACGTCTGTGTATTTTATTGAAATTCTCTGTTGGGATCCAAATATTATTCCTTTGTTATCAACATTGTTTGTCTGGAATATTTTCTTGGATTCCAACGAGTAAACCGCTAACGGGTAGGTTAAACATTGTCTTCGCCATCTTCAATTTTTGCTAGTTACAGCACCTGCTTTGTGAACCTTTTTGGATCCAAATCTCGCTATTCAAGGTAATAAAAAATCGAATTAATAAAGAAAATTATATCACGGATTTTAATGAAAATATTGTGTTAAAATTTTATTTCATAAATTTTATACTACACACACAAAGATTTGGTCCTCTAAGCCGGATTTCTTGATATTCTTTTTAAGAAATTAACTCATCTTATTTTCTTTTTCTCACTTGCACCAAGGAATTTCATCGTTGACAATTCATCAAAACCACCAAAATATTCTTCGTTTGTTTGGAAAATATCTAATATTTAAATTAAAGGTGCGTAAAATAAATTCTTGTTTTAACTGTGTTAAAGTGAAAGAAGAAAAAGTGTGTAAAGTAATAAAAGAAATAAAATGCACACATTCACACATACATACATTTGTATATACAAAATGAAAAATAAAATCTAAATTAAACTGTTATGAAAATTTATTTGACATATTGCCACAATTCTATTTTAAATGAAATTTATTTTGCCTTATAAATACTTTTCTTGTTATCAAATGGATTTCCAATTGTATAAAGGTGTAGAAAAATAAAATAAGGTGTGTCCAATTACTTTATTAGTAAAAATTAGCAACGAGAGAGTAACAAGACATTTTCCACAATTACTCTCAAAAATTTGAAAAAGTAAATGAACACTTTACTAGCTAAAATTTGCAAGTTAAAGTAGTGTTGTAATGTATAGGTATATATGAGTACTCAATAGCTACCCCTATATTTTTTAAACAAATTATACATATATACATATTATTATAAAAATAATGTGATTATGGTCATTTATATTCAGCATTGTCGTTTTTCGAGTACGGCTTGTAATATAATAATGAAAAGGTTTGCAATTTTATTTAATCTAGAATCGTTTTCAGTTCCGGCGCAATGCATTGCATATATAGGGGTCATCTCCTGAGTGCTGGTCCTACTCCTTAAAAAAAAAAAATATTAAAAAAATTTTAATTTTGTGTATTATCATCCCAAGCATTTATTTTGAAAGTTTTATGTCTACCTGTTTCTGCCCTGCCCCCTCTCCCCCTTTGCCATCTAAATGACCCTATCAAAATAAGATATTTTAATTTTGTATATAATTATCCCAAGCTTTTATTTTTAGAGTTTTATGACAAAGGTGAAATGTTTGCCCTTGCCAGAGCGACCCCGCCAAAATACAGTTTTTATACCCTCCAAAGAGAATTGGACCCCATAAAGTAAATATATTCTTGATCAGTGATGAAGTCTAAGACGGTCTAGCAATGCCCATACGTTCGTCTGTGGAAAACATGATATTGTATATTTTTTGAACCCCGCCCCCTTTAGTGGGCGTTGACGTACAATATTATATAAAGGAACTCTGTCCCACCAAGTTAAACATTTTAAATTCACTTACTAAATGTTTGGAGGGTATTTAAGATTCGACCCGGTCGAATATAACGTTTTTACTTGTTTTAATTAGTTTATACGTTATAACAGTCTGCGCAAGCAAATGTGAGTTAAAAATGAGAATTTTTGTTAGTTGTTGTCTAACATCAATGCCCTGCCTTTGCAATCGTTTCCAAACATTTGGACACAGAAACGTATAGGCTCTAATAATAAACAGCCGGCGAGAAACGGGTTAAATATATTTTTTAAAGGAAACAAATTTAAGCAATATAAATTTTCATTGTAATAAAACCCCAAAAGCAGTAAAAAAGTAATTTAATAAATTATGTTTTAATTTAAACTTATTTGCAAATATATATCTGAACTAATTGAATTAATTGCCTGCTTAGTGTAAATTACCGAGTAGCTAGGCACTCATAATATTTACAACACTAAAAATGCCGGAACATCCTTTGCCACTGATGTACGAGATACTGTGTTGCTTAGTTCAATTCCATTAGACATCTTATTTTGCTTCTGTAGTTCCTAAGTTACACAAAAATAAATTTGTTATCTTTTTAATACTTTTTATTGTTTTAAAAGTTTACATTTACTTACAATTTCATAAATTTTCTAAAATATTTTTATTTTCAACTTAATTTAGAAATATTGTTGTATAAACACAAACACAAAACAGCTGTCTGAATAATTATTGCAAGTAAAAATTTTACTTGTAAAAACATGCAATAATTTTTCTGTATCTCAATTTGTTACGCTCTTTCGCCGCTCTCTCGTTGCAAATTTTTTGGGTTAATGAACGCTTTCTAGTAACAATTGTTACAAATTTGTAAAAATTTTTAGTAAATGAACACAGCTATAGATTCATATCGAATATAATTTATTTGTTGGGTTAGTTTTCTATGAGTTTCAAAGTCTACTATGCTTATTCTGTTGTGATTTTTGTAATTACAAAATTGTGAATTCTCAGATGGATTTCAGAAGTATGTGCATAAGATAAGAGGTTTTTAACTTTTCAAAACTGTGGTTAAAGTCTACTGATGATTTGGTAAAGCACCAATGAAATGCATATAGACATTGCTAGACCACCATCAAATAAATTTCATTTAAATTAAATAATATTTATTATAACTTATATATTATTATAACTTAGTGCAACATCTAGTGTTTCGTATTTTATAATTGCAAAGTTGTTTATTTGTTCATCTTCTTTTTTACTTTATTTGGTATACACCCTACCGTTGGTCAATTTGACTATTATACCGTGTGTGCATTAATTTTCCCCCATAAATTTGCGATTAATTTATATATTCAAAAATAAATCATGGCGAATAAATATTTAAATAAATTTACGCGCGTATCGGATTCCCTCATTAAATTCGCAGCAAATTTTAATGATCGCCATGAGGATTTTCATACGGTTTTTACTCTACAAATTCAACGCGACGAATTAAAGAATTTATGGGATAAAGTTAAGGATGCATATGAAGGGTGGGTCGATTATGTTGACGATAATACAAAAGAGAACTCTGAAGATGTAAATGTGGCTGCTTCTAAATATCAGAATACTTATATGGCTTACCTTAATTGTTTAGCCGTGATTAATGAAAAAAAATTGGAGCTAGTTTTTATCGATTTTTCCAAAGTACTAAAACCCAGTTTTTTGAAATACAAGATGAATATGCAAAGCTCTCAACCCGTATTTCCGCGTATGGATCTCTATTTGATGATTTTAAATCATCTTTAGAAAATTTAAAATCGCCTCAGACATCTCCAAAGCGACGCAAGTCACCAAGGAACCTTAACAAGGATAAACCAAATGAAAATTTGTTGGTATAACCTCCGCAGTTGCCATCTACTGCTGATTCTTGTAATCTTGCCAATAATAACTCTGTGTCAGCACCTCAACCTTTAAACTTAAATTCATCTACTTCTGTACAGGTGCTTTTGAATCAAATTATGCAGATAATCGTTCGCTGAGTGTTCCAGCAGAAATTAATTGCCCGCCAGGTCACGCTACGATTGTAAATTCTTCCGAACGCACATTTTTTACACCCTCTCCGTCTCCCACACCTAGCGTCTTATCAATCGAAAATCCAGTTAATATGAAGTTCACAGGTCCTTCAAACCAAATTCTGAAAACTATTCCTCCGAAAAAGACTATATTTCCCACACGCTTTACAACTGATACATCCGCGAGTGATGTTGAATGCTATATTAACACAAAACTTGGTAGTGAATTATCCAATGATTCAAAAATTTTTAAATTAAATACACGCAATAGATCATCTTTTAAAATAATTGTTCCTCAATGCCTTTTTGATAAAATAGTAAACCCAAGCTTTTGGCCAGAACATACGATTGTTAGAGAGTTTATTTATAGAGACGAAAATAATGTAACTCTTCCCAAGGCTACAGCCTCTAGTTCAAAAAACTAGAAACAAATTCTTCTACAAGAAATTATCTTAATTTGTCATCTATTTCTATTGCTTACCAAAACGTTCGTGGTATGAATACCAAACTAAAATCGTTATACCTTCAAAGTTTTGATATCGAGTACAATATTATTGCATTTACGGAAACTTGGCTTCGCAATAAACCTGGAAAAAATGTCCATGAATCTGAAATAATGTGCAATAAATTCCATATTTATAGATGTGATAGAGTTGAAAAAGATGGTGGTGGAGTTTTAATTGCAGTTTCTACTTGCTTACCATCTGAAGAGATTGTTTTAAATATTGCAAGGGATATCAAATTCGTAGCTATATGTATTAAGTTGAAGTTTACCACAATGTAAATTGTATTACAGGATGTTAATTTTCCCAACAGGCTATAGGTTCAAATCTGCGAAACTGCAAATTATTTTTTATTTTATTTTTATTTTAATAAATGAACGTGATTACATTTTATTTATTATTTTTGAGAGTGGAATATTAAGAATATTTTTCATAGTCATTAAACCAGCAGAACGGATCAGTACTGATTTCGAGGCCGCTACGCCATCTCATCAGCGTTCTTTGTTCAATTTTTCCACTGTTTCAAGTGGTGCTAGTTAGTAGGAATATCAACTATTTAACCAATGTTTTTAACGAAAATTGAATATTAGAAGTTCCCACTTTCATATTTTCAAGATATTACCTTTTTGGTTAGTACGAAATTCCCCAACCCTGACGATTAATATTCCCAATATTCCATGTATCTTTTTCGCTTTTTCCAGAGCCATCGGCTGCTGATATCTAAAGCTTTTTGTTATTTATGTTCAAGGTATTTGGGTGCTGTTGGCTGAAGTAGTAGAACACGAGACTATGAAACGGAGGGTCGTGAGTTCGAGCCCGCTCTGAGTCATGAAATATTGTGTTGAATTCTTCTGATCAGCATTAGTGCGTGGTTGTGTTAGTTGTTGCCAGCCTGTTTCAATGATGAAGGCATAGTCACTGATCACTGAACATAATTGGCAGCGACTGACACTATCATGTACTAAAAAGCAGCACCCACCTTCGTCGGCCTTGTAGCAAAAATTAGCCGGCGAAGTAAAATGTTGAAATAGCTACAAAAAAAAAAAAAAAAAAAAAAAAAAAAAAAAACTGTCTATCTTCTCGTCTTTCCTAATCTGTCTCCTCAATACTATCCCCTCGTTTTCAGTTCCGGCGCAATGCATTGCATATATAGGGGTCATCCCCTGAGTGCTGGTCCTACTCCCAAAAAAAAAAAAAAAAAAAAAAAGGTATTGCATTTTTAGTTAACAATTTGCAATAAAGATGTAAACAAATGCACGTGCCCTCGCAATGTTTTAAATTAATGTATGAATTTCTATTTTAATAGTGAACCTTTATTTATGTAAATTGTATTACAGGATGTTAATTTTCCCAACAGGCTATAGCTTCGAATCTGCGAAACTGCGAATTATTTTTTATTTTATTTTTATTTTAATAAATGAACGTGATTACATTTTATTTATTATTTTTGAGAGTGGAATATTAAGAATATTTTTCATAGTCATTAAACCAGCAGAACGGATCAGTACTGATTTCGAGGCCGCTCCGCCATCTCATCGCGTTCTTTGTTCAATTTTTCCACTGTTTCAAGTGGTGCTAGTTAGTAGGAATATCAACTATTTAACCAATGTTTTTAACGAAAATTGAATATTAGAAGTTCCCACTTTCATATTTTCAAGTTATTACCTTTTTGGTTAGTATGAAATTCCCCAACCCTTACACTTGCGTATGTATTGAAACTGATAGTTTACTGCCCTAGAGGCGCGCGTATAGATGTTAACACATCAAAAATAATTTGCAGTTTCGCAGATTTGAACCTATAGCCTGTTGGGAAAATTAACATCCTGTAATACAATTTACATAAATAAAGGTTCACTATTAAAATAGAAATTCATACATTAGTTTACCACAATGTTTATAACATGTTCGTACATTCCTCCTGCTTCAAGTACTCAGATTTATGAAACCCATTTGAAATGTATAGAGCTCGTCGTGAAACAATCAAAACCTGCCGACACCGTTATTGTACTAGGTGATTTTAATATGCCAAACATCAGTTGGTGTAAAGAACCGGACTCAAACCTTTTTACTCCAGCAACTGGCCAGGAATCAAACTTTTTTCTAGTCGACTGTTTTGCTGATCTTGGGCTTTTTCAAATAAATGGCATACGGAACACATTAGAAAGACTACTTGATTTGGTATTTGTTGTTCATCCTGAAGATTTTGGCGTTAAACATGTGATTCCAGTGTTGTCACCTGAAGATCCTTATCACCCTACTTTGGAAATAAGTTTCTTCTTGCAAACTCCATTACAATCAACTTGCCGGTTATATAATGACAGATCATTTGATTTTAAGAAAGCAGATTTTAACAAATTAAATAACCTTCTATTTATGGTAAACTGGTCGGAGTATCATACAGACAATGCTTTAAATCCACAAGAAATTGACAAAAAGTTATCAAAATTTTACGCAGTATTATTTGACTGCTTTCAGAAATCTATTCCATTAAGAAAAAGAAAAATCACGAATGGACCACCGTGGAACACATCGCATCTTGCTAGACTCAAAAACTTAAAGAATAAATATTATAGTCTTCAAAAAACCGATCTAGTTTCTGATTACGCAAAATATTCAACATCAAGGGCACATTACAATTTAGCTAATACACAATGTTATAATAACTATCTTTCTAAGGTTAAATCATGTTTCAAACACAACCCCAAATCGTTCTACCAGTTCGTTAACTCAAAGCGAAAAGTTTCTTCGATGATGACGTTCTGTGATAATGAATCTTCAGATGATTCAGAGATTTGTGACATGTTTGCTGATTTTTTCTCCACACCATTTTCACGGAAACAATACAACCACCTTTCTGAATATCCATATTTAGTTCCCGAAGCTACACACGTTAGTTCTCCTAAAATAAATGCAACAACAATTATAAGCGCTATTAGAAAATTATAAAGTTCGGAAACATATGCTCCAGATGGTGTTCCTAGCTGTATCCTACAACGGTGTTTATATCCACTAGTTATGCCTTTAACATATTTATTTAATATTTCGCTATCGGCTGGCTATTTTCCTACATATTGGAAAGTATCATTTATTTTGCCGTTGTTTAAGTCCGGAAGTAGATCAAACATCTCAAATTACAGAGGTATTGCTAAATTAAGTGTTATCCCGAAACTTTTCGAGAAAACAGACCATCTATCACATCATTTATCATCTTATTTGTCACCACTTCAACATGGATTTAGAAAAGGACGCTCTACTGCTACTAATCTTTTGGAATTTACATCTTATGTAATAGATTCGTTCTGCTCAGGTTACCAAATCGACACTATTTATATAGACTTTAGCAAGGCATTTGATAAAGTAAATCATGACCTTCTTATATCAAAACTGGAATTATTTGGCTTTTCTCCTATTTTCCTGAAATGGATATCGACTTATCTTAAGGCAGACATCAATGTGTTTTGTTTAGAAATCGTCAATCTAAAACTATTTCTGTACTTTCTGGAATTCCTCAAGGTAGCTATTTGGGTCCTTTATTGTTCCTCATATTCATTAATGATCTACCGCCCTGTATTCACCATTCCAACATACTAATGTACGCTGATAATGTAAAGCTTTTCCTTAGCTTTAATAATTCTAATGTGTCCTCATTACTCCAAACGGATTTGAATAACCTCAACCAATGGTGCAATCTAAACTTAATGGAGTTAAACTTAAGGAAGTGTAAATACATGTCGTTTCACGGATTTTCCGTACAGTGTACCTACAGAATTAACGAATATGCTGTTGAAAAAGTTGATTTATTTCGTGATCTTGGTGTATTACTAGACACTAAGCTAACTTTCAACCATCACATCTCCCAGATTATAAATAAAGCTAAAGGAGTACTTGGTTTTATTAAGCGTTGGGGAAAGGAGTTTGACGATCCGTATGTTATAAAGCAATTATATACTTCTCTTATTAGACCTATTTTGGAATATGGATGTGTGGTCTGGGATCCGCAATATGAAGTTCATATTAAGAAAATTGAATCTGTTAAAAAACAATTTTCGATATTCTGTCTTAGAAGCCTGCCCTGGAATGCAAATGCAAATATTCCATCATATGAACGCCGCCTATCTCTTATCAAGCTCCCTACATTAAAAACTAGAAGAAAATGTATGAATGTTTCATTTATTTTAAACTTAATCAACGGTATTACCGTTTCCGACGTACTGCTGAGTAAAATTGAATTTATAATTCCACAACGCCCGACAAGATATTACATGCCTCTCAAGCTACAGTATTTTTGCACTAATTACGGTAACTTTGATCCATTCCGTCGAATGTGTGCAGAATTCAACAGCCTTTACGACTTAATTGATTATTCATCGCATCCTGACACCATTAAAAGGAATATCATTAATCACTTAAGTAGTTAATTTTATATACGTTATCTCAATTATACTATTTTGATTTAAATTTAATGCTGTAATAAAATATTTTCAATGGCCTGTAAGAATTTTTTTCATAGGCTGATTAAATAAATAAATAAAAAAAATATTTAGAGGTTAACACGCCAAAGTAAATTAATCTTCTGTTAGAAACTCACACTTAGGCACCTCAGAACATAATTTAACATTACCCCCTTGTGATGTAAAAACATTTGGAGGAGATTATATATCATGGCCTGCATTTAGAGATTTATTTACAGCCATACATATAAATAGTTCCCGTCTCGTATGTTGGTTAATAACCAATTGAAATTATTATTTAGCCTTCCCTCCGTTGATAAGGAATCTAGTGGTGTGCACTTTTTAGTTTGGCATGTTTTGCAATAATGCTAGGGTTCAACGTATTTTAAATAATTATTTTATATAAAGTGTAATTTTGCAAATATTGCGTATTGTTGAAATGTGTTGAAAGTTTGACCTAAATGTCGCTTTGCTGACCAGCAGAACGTGCCAAATCAATTTTAATTGCAAAAAAAGTATAAGGGTTTTGGTCTCAAGAAGTAAGTTAGTCTAAAACAAAACAGAAACCTGAGCAGTGTATTCTTAATAAACAAATAACAAAACCCAACACTAGTGCCGGTTTGAAAACTTTTCAGCGCGGTATTAATAATTGTCTGACATCGCTTTCTATTTACAAAGTTTCAACAGACAATTGGGATCATATTTTATTTTTGCTTTCGATTCAACGTTTATTCACTTCTACCGTTAGTTTATGGGAACAAAGTGTTCGTAATAAATCGGTTTTGTCTTCGTGGAAAAGTTTCGATGAATTTCTGACGGAAAGGATTCAAACTTTAGAATGCGTTCATGATCTTAAAGATTTACAGCAGTCTGTAAAGAATTCGGGTCATGGGGTCAAGGCTTATGTTGTAAATTCTGCTTCTACATCTTGTGTTTTATGTTGGAATTCAGTACACCTCTGAGAGGGTGTAAGCGGTTCAAGGATTCCTCGATTTCGGAACGATTTTCAACGGTGAAAAAATTTCATTGTTGTGTGAATTGCTTATCACGTGAACATGAAGTAAAGAGTTGCAAAAGTGCTTTTAATTACAGTATTTGTAACAAAAGGCATCATACTTTACTACATCGGAATCATGCTACCTCGGAAGTTGCGTCTGGCAATTTGGCCCAGAATGCTCAAGTAAATTACTCCCTGCCTTCTACATCGAGTGGCATATCTTCGAGCAGTAATCCTACTCGACAGGTATTTCATGTCTCTCAGAGCCGAAAAGTGCTTCTGGGAAAGGCTATGGTGAATATTTTCATGTATTTTATTTTCGCTTGACAACCATAACAAAAAGTCTTCTTCAACGAGATCCCTTTTTATTTGTGCGATATTTTTCATGTCTTCTAATTGATTGCATTTGAATTCTTCATGCTTCCATTTGATAAGTAGGTTTAAAATCTTTTTTTGAACATTTTCTATACAAGTATCAACTAGCTTTTTTATTTTCATTACGGTTTCATGTTGCGATATAATGTTAAAATTAAACAAGTTTTTTATGTTTTTTGTAGAGTTTACGATGAACTTGGGAGTTACACCAAATTTTCTGCATTTTATTAAGAAGGTGATTGTGGATTTAATTTTTGCGCTGGATTTGTTTCTTTTGCTGTATCTGCGAATATGTTTGTTGATGATCTTATTGTAGTTTTCACGTAAACGTTTGCGAAAATAAAAATACATGAAAACATCTTAAAGAATCGTAGAGAAATTCAAATTAGAAAATTTGGAGAACTAAAAAGGTTACAAGAAAATAAATCACAAATCAAATATAATAGAGAATGGTTTGTAAATACAACAAACAAAACAATCCCAACCAACATACAAAAGTTGTTATCGTTAGGTCCAAAATTTGCACTACCTTTAAAAAAACAAGAATTTCCAATGTTCAAATGTATTGCAGATGGAGAAGACATGATTCAAACTAATAAAGAGAAAGATAAGCAAGAAATTGCAAGAACAAAATACGTTATGACATTGGACAACTACTTAAGCAAACGATCACTCTCTTGTAGAGAAAAAATATTATGTAGCACAGTGGACGAAACACAAAAAAAATTTTTGAACAAAAATAAAAATGTTTTAATTCTAAAATCAGACAAAGGTAACACAACGGTAGCAATGGAAAAAGTCGATTATGAAACAAAAATTAGGGGTATAATACAGGATATGTGCACGTACAAAAGATTAAAATCCGATCCAACTACAAGGTTGCAAACACGTAATAACACAATAGTGGAAAAATTATTTGGTTTAAATATAATCGATAGCAGAGAAAAGCTTAAATTAAGTACCAACGTAGCAATAGCACCACGAATTTACGGCCTTCCAAAAATCCATAAAGATGGCATACCTTTAAGGCCAATTTGTTCTTCAATTAATTCACCATCTTACGAACTATGCAAATACATAACAGGTATATTGAAGAATTTGACTAAGGAATCAAAATACAATGTAAATGACGCCTTAGAATTTAAAACGAAAATAACCAACGCAAAACTTGAAGAAGATGAAATTTTAGTCTCATACGATGTGGTTTCACTTTTTCCGAGCATACCGGTAAATTTATCTTTGGAAATAATAAAAAGTAAATGGGAGCAAATTTCGAGACATACAAAGATACCGCAAGATTTATTTATCAACATTGTAAGTTTTTGTATAAAAGATAACAGATATTTTAAGTATAATGAGAAGTTGTATGAACAATTGAAAGGAATGCCGATGGGTTCACCAGCATCACCAGTAATAGCGGACATTGTAATGGAAGAATTATTAGATATTACAATTGGTAAATTAGACCATAAACCTCGCTACCTATGCAAATATGTGGACGACTTGGTTTGTGTAATAAAACAAAATATGGTAGAAGATACACTAACTGCCTTAAATAGTTTCCATAAACATATACAGTTTACTATGGAGTTAGAACAAAATGGAAGATTACCTTACTTAGACACACTCATAATACGGGAACAAAATATGATAAAGTTCGATTGGTATCAAAAACCCACTGCATCGGGCCGCATTATAAACTGGTATTCAAATCATCCCAAACACGTCAAAATAAATACAGCCCAAAATTTTGCAAAAAGAGTCCTTAAAATAAGTGATAGTATATATCATAAGCATAATGTAAAAAAGATTACAAAAATTTTGCAGAAAAATAGTTTTTCTTCTAGTTTAGCAAGGAAAATAGTAAAAAATGCTATAACACACATTAATAGACCACCAGTTGAAAAAACTGAAAAAACGTATAAATCAACAACCCACATTCCTGGCTTTTCCGAAAGAATCATCAACTCGGACATATTTGATAAGAAAAATATTAACGTTGCATTAAGAACTAGCAACACCATAAATAAGTTGTTTTCGAAAACTAAAGCAAAAATAGATAAATTGGATAAATCTAATATAATTTATAAAATTCCTTGTAACGGAGATGGGTTTAACAATTGCGATAAAATATATGTTGGTACTACAAAATCTAAACTTCGCACTAGACTATCCGCACACAAATCAGACCATAAAACACGAAAAGGTATGAGTGACCAAAAAACAGCGTTAGCAGCCCACTGTGCAAATACTGGACACTCTCCGAACATCAATAATACAACAATACTGCAGCAAGAAACCAATTATAAAAAAAGGTTTACAATAGAGATGTTACATATAATTAATACTCCCGCCAATATAAGAATGAACTACAAAGCAGACACGGAAAATTGCGCGCAAGCATATAGACATATATTAGATAAATATAAACAATTAAGAAAATAAACAAACAAATTTTTAGTAAGCATTTAACCTCTTTATTAAGTGGTCAGCTGACGACCTTACTCTAAGTAAGAACGATTGTTCGTGTGTTTTTGTTGTTTTAATGTATAAGTGTTTATTATTCATTTATTTATTTGTAATATTTAAAGACATAATAAATTATGTATGTTTGTTACCTATAATCATAATAAAAAATGTTCCTTTTCACAGAAAACAATTTTCCTGAAGAAGAGTACCGATGGTAACTCGAAATATTGAAAATAAAAATAAAAATATTTTATAATAAAATTTAATAAAACACAGAAGAGTTTTATTTAAATTTGGTTTGACCTCGAGCCTGATGAAAATATAAAAATTAATTTATAATCTGACAAGGTCGAAAAATATCTTATATATATATATATAGATATATACATCATATCGAATAAAACTTTAAATGTTAAAAGCTTAAATGATTGTCTTTTTGTAGGCCCTACATTGCAAGCTGAATTGGTAAATTTAATCTTACGTTGGAGATTATTTAGGTTTGTTTTCAATTGTGACATAACCAAGATGTACAGACAAATCCGTGTCCAATCGTCCCATACTCCTTATCAACGAATTCTTTATAGGTCATCTGAAGGTAAGGTAACTGATTATGAAAGTTGCAAACCGTAACTTTACTTTTATGAAAGTTGCAAACCGTAACTTTTGGATTGAATTGCGCACCTTATCTACCAATCAGGACTTTATTGCAGTTAGCTTCGGATTGTGAAGAGGAATTTCCCATAGCTGCAGAAATCTTAAGGAAAGGCATGTATCTTGATGATGATAACTGGCGCTCATGAGGTATCTGTTGCGATGATAACGAGGGATCAATTAACTGCTGCTCTGTTATCGACTGGATTCGAGTTACGCAAATGGACAGCAAATGAACTTTCTATTTTACAGGGATTGCCGAGAGATCACAAAAGTTTTGACTTTTGAAGAATCTAGCTATTCTAAAACTTTAGGGATTTTTTGGAATGCTCAACTAGACTCCTTCTTTTTCAAAGTTTTTCCTTTAGAAGCGAAAATAGGTTATAGAAAAAGAGAGGTCTTATCTAGTATAGCTAAATTTTTTGACCCTGTAGGTTGGTTGAGTCCGGTCATTATTCAGGCAAAAATAATCATGCAACGCATTTGGCTTGATAATATTGATTGGGATGATTCTCTTCCGTCATCGACAGAAAAGGAGTGGTTGAATTTTGTAGAATCCTTCAATCAAATAAATTTTATTCAGGTGCCAAGATGGGTAAATTATTATAAAGATGCAACTGCGGAAATTCATGTTTTTTCAGATGCCTCGGAGAAAGCATATGCGGGGGCAATATATATTCGCATAGAAACTGCAGCTGGTGAAATTTATGTACACTTATTGGCCTCCAAAACAAGGGTAGCGACAATTAAATCGATATCTTTACCACGTCTTGAATTATGTGGAGCTGTATTAGCATCAGATTTGCTGAAAAATATTCTGCAGGAAATAGAAATTGCAATTTCTAAGGTGTACTGTTGGACAGATTCAACCATTGTTTTAGCATGGTTGCGGAAAACGCCATCCTCGTGGGCTACGTTTGTAGCGAATAGGTTTTGCCGTATACAGGAGAACACTGGCAATCATAATTGGCATCATGTTCATTCGGAAGATAATCCTGCCGATTTAAACAGCCGGGGGGTAGATCCGCTCACTTTATCGAAAAGTGATCTATGGTGGCACGGACCGTCCTGGCTGGCTAAGAATAAAAATCACTGGTATCAATCTAGTTTTGAAAATTTGGACACAGATATGGAAAGTCGCAAATTAAAAGTTCATGCTTCATTTTTTTCGAAATTTGAAGATATTTTGGACAGATTTTCGTCACTTGATAGAGCTTTACGAGTAATATCATACATTTTGCGATTCTTTCACTCTACCGACAGTTCACACAAAGGACACTTCAAATATGAATCTATAAATATATCTACTGATGAACTCAATAAAGTCAAATTACGTTTGGCTATTGTTGCTCAAAAAGCCTTTTGTCCTGAGGAATATAAAAGTCTATTAAATAAGGAGCCTTTATCATCAAAAAGCTCGCTACTATCATTGAATCCATTTTTGGATGAAGAACAACTGATGAGACTGAATGGCCGCTTGACAAAATCTTCTTCATTATCATATCGTGAACAATATCCCATTATTCTACCATATGGCTGTCGTTTTGCAAAGCTTATAGCAGCATTCATACACTTGGTTATTATTCATGGTGGTAATCAACTAATGCTGCGAGTGTATCGATGCGAATATTGGGTACCGCGATTACGAATCATGATTCGTACGGTAATTTATAACTGCAAACGGTGTATCATAGATCGACAACGTACGTGTAGTCAAATAATTGCTGCGCTTCCCCCGGAACGTACCACTGTAGATAGACCATTTACTAACACAGTTGATTTCGCTGGCCCTTTCGACATAAAAAGTTACAATAATAAATCTTGTAAAATTACAAAGGGTTATGTCTGTATTTTCGTGTGCTTTTCTACGAAAGCAATCCATTTAGAAGCCGCATCAGATTTATCAACTGACACATTTTTGGCCGCGTTCAATAGATTCATTTCTAGAAGAGGTTGTCCTCATACCATGTTCTCTGACAATGGTACTAATTTTGTTGGAGCCTCAAATGACCTGGCAAGGGATTTTTAAACGTTCCTAAAAGAGTGTCGGGCTAGAATGTGTTCAAGCTTTGCATATAAAGGTTTAATTTGGCGTTTTAATCCTGCGGGTGCTCCTCATATGGGTGGCCTCTGGGAAGCTGGAGTTAAGTTTTAAACTTCACTTCAGAAAAGAGGTTCGCGCTACACTTTTGAAGAACTATCTACGGTTTTGGCAAGAATAGAGGCGTGTCTCAATTCGCGTGCTTTATGCCCTATGTCCGATAATCCTGGTGAGCCAGTTGCTTTAACGCCAGGACATTTTTTAATTGGGTCAGCCATTCTGGCTCCGCCGGAACCAACTATTTACGACTCCCCAATTAGTATTGTGAATCGCTATCGAAAAGTGAAAGCATTGATTCATCAATTCTGTAAAAGATGGAAAGAAGAATATCTTGTAGAATTGCACAAAAGGTATAAATGGAAACATCATTAAAGGGATGTTGAAATTAATGATCTTGTAGTTATCAAGAATGAACAACTGCCAGCTACGGCATGGAAATTGGGAATAGTAACAGGTACTCACCCTGGTACTGATGGCCACGTTCGAGTGGTTCAAGTTCGCACGCAAAGTGGGACAATTACTCGTCCAATTACCAAGCTTGTTGTATTGTACAAATCTTAAATTTATATTTCCCCTTTTTGCAATTTACAATTATTAACCTAATTTTTTCCTAGAGATCATGAGCAGTGAAAACAAAAAAAACTTTTCCGAATCCTTTGAAGACGGTCTTCTAGAATATGATGAGGCAATGGAAGCAGCTACCTCAATGGTTTCCGCGATCGATGTGAATGCCTAATCGCCAATCGCTCCCATTGATCCTACTCCATCATCGATGCCGATTGCAGCTGCTCCAGCTATTGTCTTGTTGACGGCCGATTCGTCGAAGATCCCCCCTCCGGTTAACCTCCCCGAAAAGCAAGTGGAATTGCCCAAGTTGAGTGACGTAATTCGAGCTCATGACGCGAATTCAGCCGGGAATTCTTCGCAGATGACGACTAAAAGGCCTAATTGCCCAGTATGTGCGAAGAATCACCCGTTGCGCTTTTGTTATAAATTTCGCGACATGAGTCTCGAACGAAAGCTCCGGGTGAGCAGTGCATCGGATTTGTTTTCGTTGCCTTTCGACTACTCATGTTGGAAGAGCTTGTAGGAGTGACTATAAATGCAAATTCTGCAAACAGCAGCACCATTCACTCCTACACGAGCATAAAAAAGGCGCACGGAAGGCCATGCCAAAAAGGCCTGAAAACATTCCTAGTCTGGCCATCCGTCAATCCGTTGCATTGTCTTCCACGCTCCGATTAAATGTAGTGTGCAATCGGTTGAAAATACCGATTCGGGCTGTATTGGATTCTTGTTGCCAAGGAAGTTATATATGCCCTGAGCTTATTAAAAAGCTCCGATTTCCCACCATGGAAATCAATGGCGCTACTTATTGCCATATAGAGGTAGCATCCATCCATGATTCGGCTACGAAAATTTCTGTAACGGCAAGAATAAAAAAAATGCTGGGCATCAAAACTCCTTCGTCGTCGGTCCCTGACACAATATTGGAGTCATTTGCGGGTTTGCAATTAGCGGATCCCAATTTTTATATTTCGAGCAACGTGGCTCTGGTGTTAGGGCCCGAAGTGGTACCCTTAATTCTAAAAAATCGAATCCAATCCAGTCCGGGGCTGCCACTTGCTCAGTACACCATTTTTGGATGGGTTATATCAGGGGCATCACCGTACTAAACCTAAGGATATCGTCGTGCTTCTTCGAAACAAATAAATAATAAAATATAGACATACATACATATGTGGTCTGGGTCTTTGACCCCATCAGGAGTCCCTCATAACTCAAATTTTATTTAAAATATTATGAATTCAAGGCATCAGGAGTCCCTAATGACTCACATATTTTTTATATAACATTATATAATATTAACTTAATATTATATTAATTTAATGGCAACAGGAGTCCCTCATGGCTCAACTCTTTTATTTAATAAACACATCAGGGATCCTTACTGATCCACTCCGACCATCCATCGGATTTAAAGTTTGTAGTTAAGTTGTTGCAACGTATCTTGTTGTTGCAAGGTGGCCGGCAATGTTTAAGTACGTATTCGTAAAAGCCGTGTTGTAGTGTTTGGAAATTTTTACTAATTTTAATGCATCCTTGTTGGAAGCCTTTTGGTATTCAGCAAGTGAAGCGTTAACCGTACTTAAGTGTTGTTGTGCCATTTTTCATAGAAAAGTATACTAAAATACCTACTTCAATCCTGGATATCAACACGATCACGTCGTCATTTTCACAAAGTAATTAATAAGATATATCACCTTTACAAGGTAATTATTAATCTTACAATAAAGTTGGAAAATTGATTCCTTTGTTGTCTAACATTGAAATATTCTTGTTTTTATTCCTTGCTATCCCATCGGATATACGCCGAAACACTAGCTGTTCCCCAAAGTTGAATTCCATAAGTCCAAACAGGGTTTAAAATACTTTTATACAGGATTACATTATTTTCTAAACTTAATTTTGAATTTGGTCCAAGAAGCCAATGTAGTTTTTTAGTCTTAATTGTTGCTGTATCATCTGCATAAGTTGCAATTAAAATATTATTGCTAATTGTAATATCTGACGTAAATATTGTATAAAGAATAGGACTTAGCACACTTCCTTGAGGGACACCTGCTTTTACACTGCATATTTGAAAGTTTTCAGAGTTCACTTTAACGTAAAAACTTCTATCCGTCAAATAGGATTTTATTAATAAATAAGAAGGAGTTGGAAGTAACTTTTTAAGTTAAAAACACAATCCATCGTGCCATACTTTATCAAATCTTGCTGTACATCGATAAAAACTCCTGAACAATATTTTTTGGATTCCAATGAATCTCTTATAAAAGCTTCAATTCGATGACATTGTTCCGGCGTTCCATGCTTATTTCGAAAACCAAATTGATATTCAGGAATTATATTTAGTTTATCAAGAATTGGTAATAACATTTTCAAAAATAATTTTTCAAATAGTTTTGAAAATATTACCAATGAGCTTATGGGTCTGAAAGACTTAACATTATTTTCTGGCTTATTTATCATTATAGTTTCTGCACTTAATCTTAAGACTGCATTATATATGTATGTAAGATATATTATACACTTTTTTGGGAGAGCTTGAATTACTTTAACATCTATATTGTCGTATCCTGGAGACTTTTTAAGATTTAATTCTTTAATCTGAATAGTTACTTCATTTGGAAAAAAATGCTTGATTGGCCAATCCATGGGACAAGAACAGTTTATAAATTCATTTATGTCATTATCGTAAGGATTTATAAATTCATGAGGATGGAAAGTAATCTGTAGATGGTTGGCAAACACTTCTGCTTTATCTTTATCTGTTTTACACCATACTCCATTAATGTCTTTTATTGGAACATTTCTTTTAGTTGGACGTTTATATATGTATATTTTGTTGCTTTCCACAAAGAAAACTCAGGATTTTTGTTGTTAGTATCTAAATTGTTAAGAAAATTAGCAACCTGTTCATATTTCATTTTATGAAGAGCAATTTTAAGGTCTTTAATTGATTTATTAAAATTTTGTTTATCAAAAGAGTTTCTAATAATTTGCCATAATTTTCTATGTCTTTTTTTATTTTTTAATAGCTCTATTTCATTTGTTAGAATCAACTGATTACCATTTCTTTGATCAGAAAATTTTGGAGTTGATAAAAATCCGGCATTATGAATTAGATTATTTAATTCCTCAACTGCATTCTCAATTTCAATTGGTGTTTTTAATGAAATATTAAGATTAATATTTCTTTCAATCCAAGTGAGAAAAGACTTTAAGTCAGTTTTATTATTTATAGTTTTTTGTTTTGCAACCTGATTCTCTAGAATGGTATTAAAGCATACCAATATTGGCGTATGATCAGAACTTAGTTCATCGATATGTGTAATATTTAATAACTGTCTTGCAATTCCAGAGTAAACAACAAAGTCTAATAGATCAGGTATTTTACTTGAATCTGTAGGCCAATAAGTTGGAGTTCCTGTTGACAGTATAGAATAATTTTTGTTTAGTAAACATTTATATAGCTCACTTCCCTTAGGATTAATTAATATCGACCCCCACCAAGGATGTTTAGCATTAAAATCACCAGCAACAAAAAATCTTGATATAAGTTGATTAAAAAATGTTTCAAATTGTTGAGTTTTAACAGAGTATCTAGGTGGTAAATAAATGGTGCAGATGGAAATATCGTTTAAATTTGATTTAACTTTGATACAGGCAGCTTGAATATAATATTCTCTTATTTCATGTAAAATTTCATATTTTATTGATGATTTTATTAATATTGCAGCTCTAGCATGTGCTCTGTCATCAAGATGGTTAGCTGTTATAACTTCATATTCTTTTATTTTTCAAAAGGATCTATTAGTAGAATGTGTTTCAGATACTAGCATAATATCAATGTGATGTATTTTTAAAAAGATTTCAACTTCTAATAAATGGTTAGAAAGCCCTTTAGCGTTCCATATTGCAATATTTCAATTTAGTTGCATATTTTTGCAATTAAAACTGTCATCATATTTAGCAACTTGTTGGTTAACTCTATTTGATCTTGAATTAGCTTTTCTAACTTATCAAATGAACTTGAATGATTATTTTTAAAACTGAAGAATAAGAATCGTAATTATTTGGACTGGTTGTAGCGTTTACATCAGGAATATTAACATTTCTATGATTAAAATTTGAATCATTACGTCGATACATTGAATTATGTTGAATTTTATTTTTTAGTAATTGTTTATATACCATGCAGCCTTTTTTTTTTTTTTATCTTGGACCAGCACTCAGGGGATGACCCCTATATATGCAATGCATTGCGCCGGAACTGAAAACGAGGGGATAGTATTGAGGGGACAGATTTAGGAAAGATGAGAAGATAGACAGTTTTTCTTTTGTAGCTTTTTCAACCTTTTACTTCGCCGGCTAATTTTTGCAGGGCCTTTATAACTAGCTGGATGATTTTGAAGACAGTTTACACACATAGGAGGAGATTCATGATTTTTAGTGCAATCTGCAGTCAAATGACCTAATCCACATTTAATTTTTTAATTTAATAAAGTTTATTAGTATTCAAAATGCTTTTCAATATCCAGTTTCAGTTTTACAATTTCCATTATATGAAGTTGTTTTTTTACAAATTGTACACATTCTCTGTTTAATGTATAATAATTTCGTTCTAATTTTTATGTATTCTGGCATTCTATTATATAATTTTAGTCCCTTGTAAAATAGTGATCGTTGCATCGCTGTTGATGTTGTTCTCTGCAGCCTGAAGTTTTCGGAGTTTCGTAGACCATATGGTTGTACTTCCTCCACATACTTAATATGTTCGCATAGGTATTCCGGCGCGTTTCCTGTTTTCATTTTTTGTACAAAGCATAAAGTATTTGTCTGCAATCGTTGTTTTAGATTTAACCATCTAAGTGAGTCCAGCATAAAATTAATAGGTGTATACCGACTACATTTTAAAATATATCGCTTCGCTTTGTTTTGCAATTTCTACATCCTTTCTATTTGTGACTCTAAACAGCATGTATATAAAATCGTTGACCCGTATTCAAAATGTGGCTCAATTATGGTGTTATATATATTTAATGCAGTTGTTATCGAAAGTTTCTTTCTTATTCTCTTGAAAAATCCAATCTTTTTACCAATTTTTTTGCAAACGTGTTCTATATGATCCGTAAATTTTAGTTCATTATCTATTATAAAACCACGGTATCTTATTTTCTTCACATTTTCTATTGTTTCATTATTAATTTTGAAATGTATGTATATCACGGTTCATATTAATTTCCATAAGTTTTGTCTTATTTTCATTAAGTTTTAGTTTGTTCATCTTTAACCAATTGTTTATATTGTTTATATCATGATTTAGATTGTCTCTACATTCATCTTCAGTTTCGCCTTCCGCGTATATTAGAGTATCATCCGCATAAAGAACTATTTTACATTTTCTTACAATATTTGGCATATCATTTATGTATATTATGAAAAGCAGTGCACCTAAGATAGAACTCTGTGGGACACCATAATCATTTCTTATGCTATAAGATTTGGCACCATTTACTTTTGTCTTCTGCATTCTATTTCTCAAATATGATTTAAACCATCCTAATACGACACCTCTTATACCGTACATGTAAAGTTTCTGTATTATTATTTCCCGATCAATTGTTTCAAAAGTCTAAAAACAGTGTCATGATCTTTTTGTTTTTATCTATGTATTTCCACTGATTTGTTGATGTTTTCAATATATTTTTGTAATTGATCCTTAACCACCTTCTCCAATATCTTTTTAAATGGTTTTAATGTGTTAATTGGCCTAAATTCTTCACATTTCAGGTGGTGGCTCTAGATATCTCAAAAGCATTTGATAGAGTGTGGCATGATGCACTTCTGTCAAAACTGACTGCTTTTGGTGTCGGTGATGATTTCTCTCGCTTCATAGCGAGCTTCCTCAGGGACCGCACTATACGAGTTGTCATAGACGGGGTCTCATCAAACGAGTTCAAGGTAAATTCAGGGGTGCCGCAAGGCTCTGTTCTATCTCCTACTCTCTTCCTCATCTTTATAAATGACCTTCTATGTCAAACTTCAAACCCTATCTACTCTTTCGCGGATGATAGCAGCATTATCCATTCTTTCTTTTTCACCAGCCGGCCAAGCCTGGAGGAGATTGACGCCAGGAGACAAAGGATGAACGAGTCACTCACAAGTGATCTCGTGTCAATCTCCGAATGGGGCCTCGCGAACAGGGTTAACTTTAACCCTCATAAGACGCAGTGCTGCGTGCTTACGCACAGGCGGCTGGTCGAAGGTTCTGCGCCATCCGTGTTTATGGATGGTATAGGTATTGGGGAATCAGAAGCTCTTGATGTTCTTGGTATGAAAATACAGTGTGACGTTCGATGGATAGATCACATTTTTTATATTTCAAAAGAAGCTTTCAAGTGTCTCGGCTTTTTAAGACGGTGTAAGACATACTTCACCCCAACTGATCTCCTCAATATATATACCACCTACATCCGACCAAAGATGGAATACAACTCTCATGTATGGGCAGGTGCTTCAAATTCTGTTTTGAAGTTGCTCGACCGCGTACAAGAGATAGCGAAGAAGCTCGTCGGTGACAGTAGGGTAGCCAACTCTATTGACTCACTGGAGCATCGACGCAACGTGGGGTGTGTTTCACTGATCTACCGATACTACAACGGAATGTGTTCTGGTGAAATAAGGGTTGAGTTGTCAGTGAATCGCACCACGCATTACAGAGAGAATTCGTTCTTTGGCCGAACGGTTCGTATGTGGAACAAACTTCCAGCAGAGGTCTTTCGTGTCAGTTTTAACTTGGGGAGGTTCAAATCGAACGTCCACAAACACTACTCCCTCTGTCCTCCTTCCCATAACCAACTTTCCTAGTTCTGGCACAATGCATCGCATATGTAGGGGTCATCCCCTGAGTGCTGGTCCAAGAAAAAAAAAAATAATAAACTTTCGGGGAATATACCTGTCTCTAATAATTTATTTATTATATTTTGTAAAATTACGCCTGAAGTGTTCCAGTTTTCAAGAATCATTTTAGTTGTTATTTTGCAATAATCAGGCTTGCTTTTCAATTCTCTTACAACTTTCTTAAGTTCTGAAATTGTTATTAATCTGAATTTAAAATTTATGTTCATCATATTGATTTGGTCTATATATTGAACTTTTTCTATCGATTCTCTTATTGATCTAACGCTATTTAAAATATTCATTGAAATTGTTAGCTATTTGTTTATCATTCTGAACTTTCACGCCAATGGTGGCACAATATTAACAACTGCATTATTTATAGTTTTAATATCATAAGACACATTTATTATTAGAATTCGGTTCTAGATCTTCTTCTTTGGTAATTATACTTTTTATATTTATTATATTTCTTACTTTATGTACAAATCGTTCAATTTCATCTTTTATATCATTAATTGGAGTTGAAGGATGCAAATTCTTTACAACAATTCCATAAAATCGATCTTGTTTTATTTGATAAGTATGAAATTCAATGTATTTATACCCTCCAAAAAAGAATTTGAAGGGTATATTCACTTTGTCATTCCGTTTGTAACGCATCGAAATATCCACCTCAGTATATATATTCTTGATCAGTGATGAAATCTAAGACGATCTGAGCATGTCCGTCCGTCCGTCTGTGGAAATCACGATTCAGTCCAAACGAAAAGAGCTAGACTCTTGAAATTTGGTATAAATCTATTTCGAAGCTTAGAGCAGGTTAAGTTGGGAGATGGGCTAAATCGGGCAAGGGGGAAAAAAGTTCCCCTAAGAAGAACTAAACTAACCCAGAAAAACAACATAATTTTTAAAGTTTTTTGGTTATTTTGTTAAGCAAATGATATTTTTTTATGTCAAATACGGTCCAACGTCTTAAACTGAAGCCATAAAATAAAATAAAATTATTTTTGGGCCCCTCCCACTTTAGTATAATATATGCAAAAATAGCATAAAAACTTTACAAAGTGTTTTACTTAAGCCTACATTCCTTAAAAATAAAATTTTTAAGCATTAATGACGAAGCTGAGACGATACCTGGTACTCCTCTGCCCTACCCCCCCTCCGCCCCCTAAATGACCCTACAAAAAAAAAATTAATTTTGTATATAATCATCCCAAGCATTTATTTTTACAGTTTTATGACTGCCTGTTTCTGCCCTACCCCCGCCTCCCACTTTGCCCCCTAAATGCCCCTATCAAAAAAATGGTATTTTAAATTTGTATATAATCATCCCAAGCATTTATTTTTAGAGTTTTATGACTGCCTGTTTCTGCCCTATCCCCATCCCCCTTTTCCCCGTAAATAACCCTATAAAAATAATAAAAAATTTTATTTTGTATATAATTATCCCAAGCATTTATTTTTAGAGTTTTATGACAAAGGTGAAATGTTTTCCCCACAGCCCTTGCCAGAGAGTCCCGTCGAAATACGGTTTTTATACCCTCCAAAGAGAATTGGACCCTATAAAGTAAATATGTACAGGGTGTTTTTTTTAAAGGTATAGAACTTCGAATTAAAATAAAACACAAGAAAATCGTTTTAATGTCCATCAGTTTGGCTTTGTTGGAAGGATAATTTTATGCCATTAATGTTTAAATATGATTTCGGGCATGTGGCCGCCGCGGCTGGCTCGAATAAAGCCAATTCTACAGGTCCAATTTTCAACCACTTTTTCGAGCATATGGGGCCGTATGTTGGCAATAGCGCCACGAATGTTGGCTTCCAAGTCCCCTAACGTTTCTGGTTTGTTGGCGTAGACGAGCGACTTCACATATCCCCAAAGAAAATAATCCAATGGTGTCAAATCACACGATCTTGGTGGCCAATTGACAGGTCCATTCCGCGAAATTATGCGCTCATCGAATGTTTCCTTCAATAAATCGATTGTGACGTGCGCTGTGTGGCATGTAGCGCCGTCTTGTTGGAACCACAACTCATCCACATTCATGCCATCCAATTCGGGAACAAAATAGTCGGTTATCATGGCTCTATACCGGTCTCCATTAACGGTAACTGACTCTCCAGCATTATTTCGGAAGAAGTATGGCCCAATGACTTCACCAGCCCACTGCGCACTGTTCGACGTCTCTGCGTTTTATCACATAGAGTAAACGTAGTGCGAAAACGATCCATGGTTAACCGAATTAATTGCTCTGATGGACGATTATGTCGACCATAAAATGGACGGAGCTTGCGGTAAACTTCGCGAACTGAACCATTACTTTCGAAATAAATTTGCACGATTTGCAAGCGTTGTTCTTTTGTCAACCTGTTCATGATGAAATGGCAAACCAAACTAAATATTAATCACTTGACAGCTGACAAAATGGCCGCCAGTTAAAAAAGTGATGCCAACTTAAAGTTCTATACCTCAATAAAAAACACCCAATAGATATATTCTTGATTAGTGATGAAGTTTAAGACGGTCTAGCAATGCCCATACGTTCGTCTGTAGAAAATATGATATTGTCTATTTTTGAACCCCGCCTCTTTTAGTGGTCGTTGACGTACGATATTATATAAAGGAACTCTGTCCCACCAAGTTAAAAATTTTAAATTCACTTACTAAATATTTGGAGGGTATTTAAGATTCGACCCGATCGAATATAACGTTTTTACTTGTTATTGTTTAAGAAGTTTACAAGTGATCTATATGGATCAATATCTTTCACCCTAATTTTTATTTGACCACCTCTTTGGCTTTTATAATTAAATGAAAAATTCATTTCGAAAAACTTTTTATCATTGAGTTAATATCTGGCACTATAAAAATCGATGGTGGTTTAAGTACTTGATTATATGATAATTTTTCGCCACTAACATTATCACTATCATCAATATCATCTAAAGCCTTAAATCTATTATGACTTACATTGTTTTTAAATTCAAATTTACTTGATGTAGCGGCAGTGGTAATGATATTCATATCTTGAGCAATATTGATATTGTTGTGGTTATTTTCAGCAACAGCATCGATGTTATTTAACTCTAGTTGAAATTTGTTATTGAGATTGTAAATATTAAAATAATGGAATGGCAAGTTTTTAAAAAAAAATATATGGTAACGCTGCGTGACGTTGAGAAATAGAATAAGAAATCTCTCTGTCTAATACAGTGATGGGCAAAGACAGAATTTCCTACCACGCGTGGTTGAAGACAAAATTCTGCTACTGCAACAGAAAAACACACATACACTACAGTGGTGTATGTACCTACCTTCGTATGGTTCAAGGCAGATTTACCAGGTACTCTTACTAGTACAACAATGAAACAACACCAAAAACCACACGTATTTTGTTGGTAGAAAATGAAGAGCTAATGTCAAAATCAAGGAAGAAGAAGCATCATTAACAAGGAAGATTCAAGAAAAAAAAGCATTTTATGTGGCTTGTATATAAACTTTTGACAGTAGCTCAACAAATTTCAATATACAGCTGCGGTACTGAGAGTACCTGGTAAATCTGCCTTGGTATGGCTAACGATTAAATTGTTCGTTTGAATGGTTTGTTTACATTTTAAAGTAGTTAAACAAATCAGTTGCACATGAGCACTTAATGAAGTAGGAGTATCGCTTGTTTGTTTTTAAAAAACACACTAGCAAAAATTATGAATGAAAAATATGAAAACAATTTTTTTTATAGAAAATGTAGATGGCGAACCTCAATGCTTGATTTGCAATCGAGTTTTGAGTGTTTTATCACATTTTCATATAAAAAGGCATTTTAATACTTGCCATGAGGGTTTTAATAACCTAATGGGGGAAGATCGAAAATTAAAGGTATTGCAATTGAAAGCAGAGTATTTTTTAAATTTTATGGTTGATGAAACTAGTGAAACTATTGTTCATCACCAAAACAAAGGTCAATTAATAAATAAAAATGATTCATTGGCTTTGACAAAGGCATCTTATATAGTTGCATTGGCTTTAGCAATGCAATGTCGCCCATATGAGGATGGCATTTTTTTTTTAAATTAACATCAGATGTTTTAAATTGTTTCGGTGAAAAATTCCAAGAAGCTGTAAATATTTGCCAAAATATCCCGTTGTCTCGAAGGACCATTACTCGTAGGACAGAAGAGATAAGCAAGTTTATCTATTCTGCAGCTAAAAATAGGCTTATAAATTGCAAATATTTTTCACTTTCTCTTGACGAGAGTACTGATATTAATAATATTTGTCAGTTAATTATTTGCATCAAAACTGTTGATGCAAACTTAACTATTTTTGAAGAAGTTTTTGATGTAATTGCCCTTCACGGTCATGTTACAGGTACGGTTTTGTTTGAAACAATAAAATCAAATATTTTTTCAATTGTTGACAAAAACAAGCTTGGTTCAATATGCACAGATGGAGCGCAAGTAATGAGGGGTAAAAACAAGGGTATTTTGGGCATTTTAAACAAAAATGGAATTCATTGCCCATCTTTCCATTGTGATATACATCAACAAGCATTATTTTCTGAAGAATTAAATATGACCAATACAATGAACATTGCTGTTAAAATTATTAACAAAATAAGAGGTGGACACAACGCACTGACTCATAGAAAGTTTAAAGACTTTCTAGCAAATCTTAATGCTGAGTATGGTGATATTTTGTTGTACACTGACATTCGTTGGCTTAGTCGGGGTAAAAGCCTAGAGAGGCTTTTTAATCTAAGAAAAGATATCATTCTGTTTTTTAAAAGTACGCCAAAGCAAGACACCGATGATCTTGTTTCTTTAATGGAAGACCCCCACTTCCAATTAGACTTCGCATTTTTATGCGATTTAACAGAAATTTTAAATAACCTTAATCTAACTCTTCAAGGTAAAAATATCACAGTTGTCCAATTATCAACAATCATACAAAACTTTCGTAGAAAATTGAATTTATTGGCTCACCAACTGAAAAATAATAATATTGCCAACCTTAAAGAAGCAGAGGCAATATTTTCAGAATTGAATATTAATAGTTTTGTTAAAATACAAGAATATGCTAAAATCGTTGAATCTTTAATGGAAAATTATTCAGACAGATTTAGAGATTTAGAATGTATTGAAAGGGCGGTTGAATTGTACCACTATCCACTAACGTGTAAAATAGAAGAACAGGATGTCGCAATGCGTGAAGAACTTGAGCAATTAAGGTGCGATATAGAAATTCCACTTGAAACAGGAGAACAATTTTGGTCGAAAATTTATGAAAATAAATACCAAAATCTGAAAAACGAAGTTTTCAAGCTATTTTCAATGTTTGGAACCACGTACAATTGCGAGGTGGCATTTTCAAGCTTAAAAATAATTTTGAGCAAGACTCGTAATAGGTTAACAGACGAACACATAACTGATTTACTGCGCATCAAGGAATATAGAGGACACATCAATCTGGAAGAATTAGTTGAGCTATAAGATGAATAAAATTATTATAATTTTTTATTCTTATTTCTTTCTTAATTATCTAGCATATTTCAGCCTATTTTTGTATTTTTACGAAATTATTGATATTTAATTCTATTTAATTTAATATGAACTTTTAATCTCAATATCTGCGGTGTTAGAAGGGTTAAAGTTTTAAGTTATCGCCTAGGTTCTACAAACGTAAAATGAACTGAAAGTGAAACTTTCCCTCAGTTTGTGTTCTTAATTTCATCAAAGTGGTTTGAAAAGTAAAATTTCATTTTCATTTCGTTTCATGTGGAATTATAAGTGTTCTGCAACTCAATTTTACCACAAAATAAGTAATATTAAAGAAGCACGTGGAAGAAAAAGGAAATTAAAAGTAATTGCAATAAAATAAAAAATGTAAGTAAATTAATTGTGTTTTAAATAAAATTTTTATTCAAGCATGTGTTTTTAAGGGGTAAGCATAAGAATCCCGAACAAGAGGACGCTTTCTTAAAATTTATGGAGAGAAATCCAGGATTAGCAAAAGGCTTTTATAAGGGTGATAGAACGACGTGCGACCAGCTATGGAAGGACTTAGCAAATGATCTTAACTCTTTAAAAAGGCTTGGTGTGACTGGAAAGGATGCATTCGAAAAAAATTAGCTGAAAACAGAGCGGAGACCACTGCAACTGGCGGAGGACCAAACAATATGCAACATATATCCGCTAAAGATGATGCAGTTGCAAAACTTTGTGGTCTTTACACTGCAGTGGAAGGCGTTCAACAAACGTAGTTGAAGAAATGGAGAAAAATTTGGAGGATGATATCACCATGCTTTTGGATGAGGTAGGGGATGAAAATGCAAAAAAGTGGAACCAACAAATCATGCTCTACAAAATTTTATGAACAACCAGGTTCAGACAAATGAAAAAATTTGTAAAATCTTAACAGACTTGAATAGCACCAATGGAAATATTTTAAGGGAGCAAAGAGAAATTTCCAAAGATCTTTATAAATTGAGAAAAACTTTTGAATCGTTAACAGATGTCATAAAAGAAAAAAGGGAGCAAGAAAAAATTTACCACCAAACAAAGATAAATGAAATTAAACGCCACAATTATGAAGTGGAGAAAAATTTAAAAACGAAGCAAGAAATTAAAATTAAAGAGTTAGAACTGGAACTGGAAAAAAATAAAATTGTAAGACAACAGACTAATAAAGAAAAATTAACTAGTGATAGAGATAAGTGTTAAAAATTCTTCCATTTTATTAATCTCATGAATTGTGATAATTTTTATTATTTTTGTGTAAATATTTTCAATTTCTGAATTGTGATACTTTTATTTTTTTTATATGTAAATAGTTTATTTTATAAAAACTGATGAATTTTTTTGTTTTTTAAATAAAATATTTTTTATTTACCGAAGATTTCTTGCTATTTCATTTTTTATTCTAACAGCATTATTTAGCAACCTTAAATCATCATCTTCTTCACTTGAACCTGAAATACTTTCGTCAAACACATCCTCCAAAATATTTTCAGAGACTTCTCCAGAACAAACATTATAAAAGCTGCAAATATTATGCAAAGCACAGCATATATTAATTATTTGGGTGACCTTCCGGGGCTCGTATGATATTGTGTCCAACAGACATCTAAATCTGCTCTTCAAAACTCCATTGACACGCTCTACAATATTTCTAGCGGAAACGTGGCGTCTATTAAAAAGGTGTTCAGGTGTATTTGGTTCTGGATTTCTGTATGGGGTTAATAAAAACGGCTCCAAAGAATAACCTCCATCACCTAGCAGCCATGATCTTATGTCCCCGTTCTGGTAATTTGTCAATAAATATTGCCTTTCAGCACTGAGTTTCCATATAAATGCGTCATGACAAGACCCAGAACGACAGGCATTTACCGCAATGATGTTCATTAAATGATCACAAATCTATAAATATAACGTGATAGTTTTAATATACATAATTACGTGTAAATTTTATACTTACTATCATTGCGTTTAAGCTAAAGTATCCCTTTCGATTATAAAATAGATGACTGTCCTTAAATGGCGCCTTAATTTTAACATGTGTCCCGTCTATACATCCAATAATTTGGAATTTTTCGTAAAAGAGCCGCTTTGATGAAATGAGATCCTCGTTTTTTCTGCCAAATCTTATCCATTTTGGACATAATATTGATTCCAAAATATTGAACATATTTGTTAGGGTTTTAGAAACTGTGCTTCTTCCTAATGCCAAATTTGAATCCTTTCCTATCATTTGCTGAGCGCTTCCAAACGCCAAAGAAGCGTAGTGCAGTGGCCAATTGCAAAATTGTTGGTATACTGTTTCTTTTGGCAAAAGGAGATATTTCTTCCAACACTAATCTAAAGGCTTCCTTATTCAATCTAAAATAAGCTATAAAACGTAAATAATTTATTAAAATTAAAAGCGAAGCACAATAAAAAAATGGTACTTACGATTGTTCTGGTAATTCAAAAGGATTTGAACAATCCCGGAGTCTTTTTCTATTCAGCCTTTCTATTTTTGATTTTTCTTTTTCCATTATATACAAAGAAATCTAAAATATCGCGCTCATTTTTATATATTTTAAATCTGTTAAAAAAATACTTTTTTTGGTTCACGCATGTAAATATTAGTGATGGACAAAAACCGTTGATTATTTTGGTCTTCAGCTATGATTACTGGCTTTCTTCATGAGTATTCGAATCAAATACTACCTAACTTGCTCTTTTAACGCAAAATTTTACTTTTATTTAAGAAAAATAATAGTATATATTGGTAAAAAACATTTTTTTTCCTTTTATTTACAATTTTATTTAAATTATTGGCGAAATTATGCACTCGGTTGAAAATAACTATAACTTTCAAGTACTCAATTGTGCAGAAAAACTGCATCCCTAATTCATAAACAATCAAAAACCATTCACAATAGTGTCTCTATTCCAATTTTCTTTAAATAGTTACATTAAACGAAATGAGCATGAAATCGCCACTAAAATAAAATTTCACTCGTTTTCTAGAACACCGTGGAATTGCCATGGAGGAATTAAAATCAATTTCACTTTCACTTTGTGGTGGAATACAGTACCAGGGGGTATATTTTAAGTTAAAACTTTAATTCTACGCTTCAATTCAATTACATCTATTTTGTATCTTTACTTAAGTCAAATATCGAAAAATTAAGATGTTTTTCTGCAAAGTTAACAATAAAAACAAACTTTTGGTGTTTGACGCTTAACGGGTTACTAAAAGTAAAAATGTGTGATAAATTAAATTAAAGACCCTTTAATAAGCTTTCAAATGATGCCCATTTTGTTTCGATCCGATTACAAATGTTAAAGATACAATGAATTTTAAATCAAAACTTTGGAAGTCCATAACTCCGGAACCGTCCCAATAATTTTTGGGATAAATGAGACCAATTAACGAAAAATTTAATATGTACATGAAAAACTTAAAATAAAATAGTACATAAAGATAAAAACACAACAAACCTATTTTTTTCACAATCGAAAAGTTTTTACAGTGTATAACTAGTGAGTATTCATTTCAATTTCGTTTTTCGATGCTACACACACAAACATACAGGCATGTTCCAGAAAAATAAAAGTAAATGAAGTTGAATTTTTTAAATTTTTATTTTTGATTTTCTGCAAAACTAATAGTTTGCTGTTACATTTTTCAGTTAGAAATGAAAAATTATTTAAAAAGCATAAGGAAATTATAGCAAAAAAACTAACAATTTTGGATAAAATCAAAAATAAAAATTTAAAAAATTCAACTTCATTTACTTTTACTTTTCTGGAACATGCCTGATAGTGTATGATAGTATGTGTGCTGCCTCAGCTGCCCACCACTGGTCTAATAGCATGTATGTCCAGTGGTGTTCAGCCCATACAACAATTGTTTAAAAAATTTACACACATTTGTT
Organism: Linnaemya tessellans; assembly: GCA_951800035.1. Classification (NCBI taxonomy): domain Eukaryota; kingdom Metazoa; phylum Arthropoda; class Insecta; order Diptera; family Tachinidae; genus Linnaemya; species Linnaemya tessellans. The sequence goes on along the minus strand of OX637533.1, from coordinate 41,069,331 downwards.
ATGCTCTTATAAAAATTTTCATTCAGTCGTCGTTGAGCAAGCGATGAGAACACATGCGGATGGTCATTGTCATTTTATTTCAGAAATTTATTAAGCATTGTTGTTGCTTCTTGTTGGACGAAGCATAGCAAACACAAGCGATTCAATTACAATTGAACACGAAAGTTAAAGTCGAAATTGAATTAAATCTGAAGTAAAACATTTCGATAAAATTAGTAGTCCGGAGTTTTGGAAAAATTTTGATGTGGCAATATGTCCCCAGCTCATAAAAATTTATTTAAAATATATATAATTTTTTTCCACTACTTTTTTTCAAACATGAAAAATGTTTGTTCTAAGCAGCGAAATAACTTCTTTGAACTTAGAAAATATTTTACTAATTCGCAATTGTCACGCAATTATTAACATGGAATGTTTAATTTAAAACTTTCATAGCGATTTTAAAAATTATAATGAGGAATGATACAAGTTTTAATCTTACATAAAAAACTGGTTTAAAAAGATTTATTTTTGTTTTTTCTCAATATAACTGTTCTATTTTTTAATATTGATAACTGCTATTTATTTATTTATTTATTTGCAGAACAGCTGTTTTCAGGTTGATACTAGGTGTGTTTCTTTACTTTTTGGGTAAAGTTCGGTAAAATGAGAGCTAACTATAAATTCTCTCAATAAAAGACAAAAATGTGCAAAAGTACGCGAACGCGAAAAACCAAAACTATTGTACTATGTCAAAATTATTAAATAAAAACTTGCATGTAGTATATATGTACATACATACTTGTTTATTTACTTGCCCAAACTAGCCCGAAGAAAAAGTACGGGCTGTTTCGTGCAAGAAGAAGAAGAATCTTATTCTCTCAAAACCACTCTCATTTACACAAATTAAAAGTACGGAAACGCTTTTCGTGCAAATTGGGATCCCAAAGTAGAGTAAAAAAACACAACTACTGTTCTCGTATTCTTTTTCACAATAAAATTTGTGTAAATAGGAACTGTTATCAAATTCAACTAAGCCACCTAATAAGTGGTGACAAACACAATACACATGAGCACTGATGATGAAAGGGTTGCGTCTTTCGAAAACAGCTGTTCTGCTCTGCTGTGTAAGTTGAATAAAACTGATGTTGACTTTCCTTTGTGCCTTGGAATATTTATCATGTCTTTCTGAGATTTAAAAACAAATTTCGAACAATTAGCCTATGAATCTTAATTCAATTTAATATAGCAATATAAATGTTCGTTAAAATTCTTACTACATACAAATTTAAGCTATGGCTTGAGCTACCAATAATAAAAAATATTGGAAAAACGTTCACATGTACTTAAGTATAAAATTCAAACCAAATAAGTTTGACTTAGGTATGATGGGACAAACAATTCAGAAAAATGGGACATGAAGAAAAATAATCAAACGGTAACACTTGTATTATAACAATAACATGTTAACATCAGGTTGATACTGTTCTCGTATTCTTTTTCACAATAAAATTTGTGTAAATAGGAACTGTTATCAAATTCAACTAAGCCACCTAATAAGTGGTGACAAACACAATACACATGAGCACTGATGATGAAAGGGTTGCGTCTTTCGAAAACTGCTGTTCTGCTCTGCTGTGTAAGTTGAATAAAACTGATGTTGACTTTCCTTTGTGCCTTGGAATATTTATCATGTCTTTCTGAGATTTAAAAACAAATTTCGAACAATTAGCCTATGAATCTTAATTCAATTTAATATAGCAATATAAATGTTCGTTAAAATTCTTACTACAAATAATAATATTGCCAACCTTAAAAAAGCAGAGGCAATATTTTCAGAATTGAATATTAATAGTTTTGTTAAAATACAAGAATATGCTAAAATCGTTGAATCTTTAATGGAAAATTATTCAGACAGATTTAAAGATTTAGAATGTATTGAAAGGGCGGTTGAATTGTACAACTATCCACTAACGTGTAAAATAGAAGAACAGGATGTCGCACTGCGTGAAGAACTTGAGCAATTAAGGTGCGATATAGAAATTCCACTTGAAACAGGAGAACAATTTTGGTCGAAAATTTATGAAAATATATACCAAAATCTGAAAAACGAAGTTTTCAAGCTATTTTCAATGTTTGGAACCACGTACAATTGCGAGGTGGCATTTTCAAGCTTAAAAATAATTTTGAGCAAGACTCGTAATATATCCCAATAATTTTTGGGATAAATGAGACCAATTAACGAAAAATTTAATATGTACATGAAAAACTTAAAATAAAATAGTACATAAAGATAAAAACACAACAAAACTCTTTTTTTCACAATCGAAAAGTTTTTACAGTGTATAACTAGTGAGTATTCATTTCAATTTCGTTTTTCGATGCTACGCACACAAACATAGTGTATGATAGTATGTGTGCTGCCTCAGCTGCCCACCACTGGTCTAATAGCATGTATGTCGAGTACGTCCGACATGTATGTTGGTTTTAAAAAGTTTTTGATTTTTTCATGTCTGTCGCATACCAACATACTCGTCTAATAGCGTGTCTGCCATACTTTATATAAAAATTCAGTACGCTTGTTGACGCTGATGTGTGCTAATCGGAAAGTTGTAAAAAAAAAGGTATTGGTAACATAATTTTTTGGGAAGAATTCATTAAACAATATAAAAGCCTGCCGTAATGGCGGCAAATAAAATCAGATTATTACACAATAAGCAATTAAAAATTATTGGATACAATAAATTAAAATAAAAATTAGTAAAAATAGATTGTAATAGTATTTCATTGATAACCATAGCCATTAAACTTTCCGATTCATTGCCATGCTTTCGCTCCAAAAATTTCTTTGTACTGAAGTATGCCGTCAGTGTTCGATAGTGTAATAGCAAAACACAAAGTATGCCACCACACATGTCTGTAGACAATTATGCGTGACTAACAACCCGTCCACACGAGCAATAAGTTTGGCAATTATTGCCGTGTCAACCGTCAAATTTGATTGCCGACACAAGATATTAACGTGTGGACCACATGAATATATGTTAGAACACATATTCGGCAACAAATGTTATAATACATTGCCGAGCAATAATCTTTTAACACATGCTGTCAAATTGAATTGTCATTTGATTGCAATTTGATTGAAAACAACACTGTTTCTGCCATCCCTAAATACGTGCGGCAAGCGTTTTTTAGCTGTCAAAAGTTCTCATGTCCATACATTATGTATGGAGCATACCGAAATAACGCGGCGGCAACGCTTTGCTATTGGAAAATCCTATTTTGACAGAGCGTTTTCTAATGAAGTTGGTTGCAAAAGAAGAGAATTGTAACCAGAGAAGAAGAGCAAAGATTTACAAAAGTGAAATATATAATAAAAGAAAAAATTTGTGCACTTCGTATTAGAAAATGGTGGTAAGAAAATATTTACAATATGATTATATACATACATACATACATATGTATGCACGTTTGTAATTTGTACAAAATTTCAATAACAAAATCACAAATGTCGTCCGTCCAGCTGTTAAAATAATCAGAGTCGTTTAATTTGTTTGTTTGATAACCCTGTTTTTATTGTTTTTTTACATAACGCTCAAGGTAAATCCATGGTATAATAAAACAAGGTACTGCCACTGTGAGCTATTAAATTTAAAATAATTTTCTGACAATTTTACGGATTCTGACATTCCCATAAAAATTAAGTTACCATATTATTTTAAGTTACCCATTTTTTTTTCTTTTGGTTTGAGTTGTTAAAATTTTTAATTCATAATTAACAATAATTAAAATCCGTTTGCCAATTAATTTATTATAAAAATCTTGTCGTGAACCTTGAATAAACATATTTTTTGTTAAATTGTCTTATTGATCAATGTAATGGTTTCAATGTTTTTGGTTCAATGCAGAGCAACACAATGACTTTTTATTTCTTGTGGAAATGCATAGGAACTGGGATTTTTTATAGTTTTCTATAATCTTTACATTGTAAAGAACAAAATATTGCAAAATGTTTATGTTCAAAACCTCAAAATGAAATTTTTCTCTGTCAATATGCAAAAACGATTCACAATGAGATTTTGAACGGGAGATTCTATCTATGTTCTACGTTCAGTATGTTTAATTTGAAAATGAGGTAATACAATGAAATATGTTAAAAGAGAGAGAGAGAGAGAGAGAGAGATAAAGTAATAGTTAAATACCATGGTATAATATATTATAATGGTGGTTTGTCCGTGATCTCATGAAAATGTGGCTAGTAGCAAGCCACAGGCCATTATTTTGGAAATTGTTGAACTGGACACCTTGAAATTTAAATAAGTTAGAGATCAATGAATGAAGTTTAGTATATACAATTTAATTAACGAAATTGCTAGACAAATGGAAAAACTTATATATGTACATATATATGAAATTGTTATTTGACATATTGTTGTCACAATACTATTTTAAATGAAATGTAATTGTTGGTGGTCAAGCAATGTCTATTTGCGTTTCATTGGTGCTTTACCAAATCATGATTAAAGTCTACTGATGATTTGGTAAAGCACCAATGAAATGCATATAGACATTGCTTGACCACCAACAAATGAATTTCATTTAAAATACATATATATATATATATATATATATATATATATATATATATATATATATATGTATTACAGATTTTATTTCAAAATTTCCAAATAATGAAAATTATTTTTTATAATGTGGCAACGTCATATTCAATATGATGTAGAAAAATAAACTTCAAAAATCCTTATTAAAATTTAATAAAAGCAAGTGGCACTACCTTGTATTTATATACCTTGGGTAAATCTGCCTTGATAACGCTGCCGCTTTTGTTTAGGTGTGGCACTTCAGCGTTAAAGCTCAGGGGAAAAAAACGTTCCGCTTTCCGCCCGTATTTAGGTATGGCTGTTTATAAATGTTTTAAGATTTGTACGTGTTCGCTACCAAGTTATACAAGCAAGAACATTGAAAATTGACGTCGCGTTTCTGCCGGCGTTATTGCTTGTATCAATACACGAAATGTTGCTCGTGTGGTGGCAGTGTAATAGCCCTTAACGCTGCGATTACACATGCAAGTAGTGGCATGCCATTGATGTATACGTATTATCAACGGAAAATTATTCGAAATAGCCGAATCTCATGCAATTTGCTTTTCTGTCTACACATGCCATTGCCAGTTCATTTTCAAAATGTCGTCGAAGCGTAAACTTCGATTTTGATTCCATTTCAACTTTTTGTTTTGTTTGTTATGTAGAGTTACCGAGTTCACCATATAGGCGCATTTTTGGGGAAAAGGTTAGCATATATTTTTATTCATATATTTTTAATAATATGAATGCTCTTTAATTAACAAACTTGATATTTTTTATGCGAATTTCAAGAAATACTCCATAATAATACATTTAATAAGTTAAAACTTTAATTACAGTTTTACTGTAATCCAGAAAGTTTGCATTAAATTTTTGGCAGGGTAACATTGATTATCGTTTTGACATTTAGTGGCATGCAAGTGCCAAATTTTTACTCGCATGCAAAATTAGCTGCCACTGGAGCTGCCACTAGAAAAAATGTATGTGTATTAGTAAAAAGTTGTAAGTGTATTGAATTTTTCGAACTCCCAGTGGTATGTGTAAACGCTAAGTAAGAGGGAATAATGAAACTACCCATTGTTGTTGTCTGTCCTCTTGCAGCTGCCTAGAATATCATTGTACGATGGTAACACTTAAAACAAAATATCGGTTGACGCTATATGTTGAACAGCTCACCCAAGGCAGATTTACCTTAATCTGCCTTGAGCTCACCCTAATCTTTGCGCGAAATGTTTGCACATCCACCCCTATACAATTGCATATGAATATCTAATTAGATATGGATGTACTTAAATGTGTGTATTCTTATTTGCAATTTGTAATATAATATGTACACCATGCTTCTTAAAATTGCGTAATTGAACTCCAGATGAAATTTCTTGTTCCAAACTCAAATAATTAACAAATGGTTTTTATATGTAGTTTCCCTCTTGTGACGAAATTCTCATAAAATCAAGAGTATTTATATTATCTATGAAAATTTAATTCTGTACAGCCATTTACTTACAGATAGATTTGGTTCTTCCGATATTATCATTTGCATATCCTCACAATCCATTTTATGTAGATATTATTCCACTTTTTCTAAACAATCTTTTATGTATAAATATATATCCAATATACTTTACTATTTATGCAATACTTTTTCTTTAATTTTACTTTGAGTGTGCTTCTTTGTATAGTTGTTTAGCTTTTAGTCAACACCAAGGCTGCCAGATGATTTTTATATAAACAATTTCAATATTGGCTCATTGCGTAATTAAACCGGGTGGCAGCGTAAGCGCTACAACAATACAACAACATAAGTGTTTTTGTTTGTGTCATAAAGTTTTGAATGTCAAAACATGAGTGAAACACAAATGGAAAACATGCTACGATTGTACTTTTTATTGTACATATCCGACCTTGGTGGTACCGTGGTACTACCGTGAATTACTTGGTACAATTTAGATATCTCAATCAATCTATAATCGGACTAATTCATAAAAATTATTTTACGTTTTTTATAAGATTATTTGAAAAACGTATACAGGCATTTTTTAAATAATCAGTTAATATAAGTAAAATATTTTTATGATTTATAATAATTAGTTTACTGTATGGCAATATTCGAGGCAGTATTATTAAAAGTATGGAGTCTTTGCTTTACTCTTCTACTCGATCAAAGTAACTGATAAAGTATAACGAATTTTCGAGACAGTCTTGCTATTAGTATGATGCTTTTTCGCAACTAAAATGTTTTTCAATGTCATCTTACCTAGATCCAAGCAATTTGTAAAGTTTGTTTTTATTTTTAGTTACTTTCTAAGCATGGGGGCTAATTACTTTCGAGTTTTGTGTTAATATCAGAACTGATCAACCACCATTTGATCATCTAGACTTGTCTTAGAACATCCTCTCCTTTGAACTGAGTGGGACTATTCTTGTCTGTGTATTCTTTATTTTTATGAGTGTGAATTTGCAATGAATATATTTAATTGTTTCTATAATAACAAAATTTGTATATTAAAACATTTTTTTTAACAAAATTTATGGATCTAATATATTTTGTTATATACTTGCGAATTTGTAAAAATATTTTTTTGTCATATATAAATATATGGTACCACCGTGATGTGAAAAGTACACTTTGCTTATTTAGTTGGTACAAAATCAAAATAGTCATTTTCCAACCCTGTTGTGAAAATCATAAGAAAAAGCAAGTTCTGAACATAAATAGAATTAACCCTGGTCTTTCTGGTGGATTTTGCTTTGCTGCTTTTCGAAGGTGAACATCACTTGTAATGGGATATTCACCTTCTTAAACACCAGTCCGGCTCCTGATGAAACGTATGATATAAATTTTGTAATGCATTCATGTGTAGAATTTTTTTAATGATATATACACAATTGACTCACCTGGTCGGTTCTTTCGGGAATAGGTGCAGCCTCTGTCCTTCCTTGCATCCCATTACGCACATACGGCTCCTGGAAGACATTAGAATTATAAGTTTTATAGAAATTAGTATGTACAATTTTTACTTACATTTTGTTGCTGGTACCACTATTTTGTAACTCATTTTATTTCTCTTCTGTGCTTTTGTTTGTATTCGCACTGTGTTGGTAACTACCAAAGTATATCTATATCAAGTATATGCAAGAGCCCAGCTGACTAAAATTTTTTTCAGTTTTTACATGAACGTATGTCAAAATTTGTTTACTTTTGTAGCGAGCCATATTTGTTTATTCGTTGAAAAAATAATTTTGTAAAATTGTGAAAAACATTATTAATTCAACAATAGTAGCAAAAAAGAATTGTTGTGGAAAAGATTTTTGTGAAAAAGTTTATTGTTTAAAGTAACAAAAAGAAATTGTTTTAAAAAAGTTCTTTGCGAAAAGTATTTAAATTTTTGGAAATAATTGTGAACAAAACAAAATAAAAGAAAATTTCTGACATAAAATATTAATTTTACACAAACAAAATGTACGGTGGTTTTTGTAATTTTATGTTGTTGTACTCTTGCGGCTACTTGATATTGATATACTTTGGTAACTACCCTACAAGAACACTACCGAACATTTGACTAGTAATTTGTTTGATAGTGCTGAGGGCTTAATACCTCATTGCCTATACAAAACTTGTTATCATTTTCTTAAGGGCAATATGAAAAAACTGATGTATACAATTATATACATGTGAGCTTGCATATCTGTCGTACTTATTAATTCTGCCGACATTAGAAAATATAGCTCAGCTGCTCACTCTAGTGCTTTTTTGTATCAGTTTGTCAGGCACATATGGCTCATCAGTTGATTGCTCAGTACTGAAGAATCAAATGACTACTCAAACCTGACAACTCTTTTGTTTTGTTTGTATTCTTCAGTACAAATAAAAAACAATTATCAAATTTAATTCAAAATTTAATATTAAATTTTTACAATAAAAAGATATTTACAAATAAAAGATTTTAAAAAGTAAAAACAACACTTAACAGCTACTTCTTGATTTAATCGCATTGTGCAAAGGGATGAAAATGCCTAAAATGAAGCAAACAATAAATATTAAGCCAACGAGATTTACCTACATAGAATATATGTACATATATTATGTAAGTTTACCTTCATTTCTGAGTTTTCGGTGTAATAACTCCTCAGTTTCCCACAGTTGTGCCATAGTTATTACGTGAATTGTTTGCTTGCGTGTCATGTTCATTGATGAATATTTCCACTGCCCGGAAAATATCTTTCGAATCACAATTGCCTATAAAAACATGTTCTTGTTATTACAATTTTTATTTGTAACTTTAAACAATATACTTACTTGTCCTATTTATGCATATGAGATTGATTTCTTATTTGATTTGCACCATATTTTGCACAGACATAAAATAAACAAATACGAATTAAAAACTAAAATTAAAAATTGAAAGTATTGTCAAAAATTCAACAAATTTCAGTCATATATTTATTTAAGTGTGTTGGTTAAAATGTTGCATGTGTATTTGTTTTAGTCATTCATTTGTTGTAGGGTAGTGGATGAATGTATAGATGATATTTCATCCATAAATGACCAACTTTGAACAATAAACTTGGCGCAAAATGAAATATTTTCTAATTTGCGCCAATGTTACTGCCGATAAATTTTATTTTTGTGTAAACAAAAATGAAATGTCAAATTAGTTCGAACGAATAAAACAGACAGCAAGCAAAGAAATTTGCCGTCCCTCTCTTGACTTCGAACTGTATTAGAGAAATTTAGCACCTCTGACTTTTAGCTGTCGAGTCTAGTTAGCCTATGATTTGTACTACTAAACACTTAGCGATGTTAACACGTCTAGATTTAAAATCACACTGATCCCGCTAATCACTAGAGTTGTGTCACTGAGCTATGAGCTAGTTCAATTGAACGTTTCAGTGAGCTGAGCGAAATGAGCGCTCACTACAATAGATGATTTTAGCTCAGTACTGAGCGCTTTTGTGTCAGAGCCAGCGTTGCCAAAATGATGATTTTATCATATTTTTGATGATTTTTGAACCAAAATATGATTTGATGATTTTTTTCTTAAATTATGATTTCTGATTTATAAAAATTATGATTTTTTTATTTCAAGTGTGTACTACTTTCATTGTAATTGTACTACATAGCGTTAAGTTAAGTTTTGTATCATCTTGTTGTTCGTTGCTTTTATTTGCTTTACAATTGTTACCCTGTAACAAACACGTGTATGTATGTGCACAAAAATGCATCATTGTTTTGGAAATAAAGACCTTAAAGAGCATCTCTGCATATCTGTTATTTTAGTGGGAAGTACAAATTATATTCTTTCTTAAGAAAAAGGAAAAATAAAAAAAAATGTACAAGTATTTAATACGAAAAGGTAAAATTAATATTTCTATTATAAATTTTTTGCATCTATAATCCATTTATTTACTATCACTTTTAGATGGTAATTACAATCCTCGTGAAGCAGAAAACGAAGAAACTACGGTTGAAGATGATAAAGTAAGATAAAGTTATTTAAATTAATTTGCCTTATATAAACGTATATACTTTGAAAATAAATTTCTAATATTAGATTTCAGAAGAAAAAAGACGAAAAGTAAACCCATCTAGGATGAAAAATTTTAGTTGGTTAACAACAAAAATAAGTTCATCAGGTGAGGAGGAAATTTTTTGTACAATATGCAATTCGATTCTTAAAGCAAGTGCTGGCAGAGCGGATCTAGTAAAATACCAATCAACCCAAAAGCACATAAGCAGAGCGAATTGTATAAGTAGCAGCCAAACAAAAATTAAATCAAAATTTGAAGATAAAACTGCTGAGATGAGGAGTGTAAAAAACTTAGAACTCCAATTAAGTGCGTTTATTGCAGAACACAACCTTCCATTTTCGTGTATGGATCACTTAAATTTAGTTTTAAAATGCTCCATTCCTGATTCAAAAATAACACCTAATCTTGCATGTGGCAGAACAAAAACTACATGCCTTATTAAAAACGTTTTAGGCCGGACACAATTTGAATTCGTTTGTAATATACTGAATCAGCAGAAATTTTCCTTATGTGTGGATGAGTCTACTGACATAAGCAATAAAAAATCGCTTTGTTTAGTGATCCGGGTAACTATAAATTATACAGTACAAGACTTATTGTTTGGCTTAATTGAAGTGGAGAATGGTGAAGCTTTAACAATATTTAATTGTATAAAAGGTTATTTTGAAAAACACAAAATACTGTACAAAGAAAATTTAATAGGATTCGCAGCAGATGGTGCTCCAAATATGACAGGCAAAAATCATTCCGTTGCCAGGTTATTTAAGAATGAAATTCCAAATTTATTTGTTGTTAAATGTGTTTGTCATTCAATTGCGCTTTGCTCTTCTTATGCTTGTCTTAAACTTCCACCTGAAGTAGAGTCCTTAGTACGCGATATATATAATTACATAGCGAATAGTCCAAAACGCAATTCGCAATACCAAAAAGTTGCAATGCTTTTGGAATATAAACCAAAAAAAATGTTGCACCCCTCACAGACTAGGTGGTTATCATTAGAGTCTGTAGTTGTACGAGTTCTCGAGTTATATGAACCATTAAAAATATATTTCGCGTTTGCCTCTAATATAGATCATATAGATAGCGCCCAATTTGTAAAAAACAAGTTGAATGACATAAATGAACTTTATTTGTGTTTTTTAAAGTATATTCTCCATATTGTAAATAACGTAAACAAAATTTTTCAAAGTTCCTGTCAAATACATCGAATGTATGAGGAACTGCAACGCCTTTACTTAAAAATTTTAGACAATTTTATAAAAACAGAATTTATGAACATGAGTCTCAATAACGACCTTGACTTTGAAAACAAAAGTCTATTTCTACATAGCGAAGAAGTCTATCTGGGTGTTTTTGTTAAACAAAAGATTTCTAGCTCAAAGCTCACTGCAAATGAAAAAAATGAATTTATTGAAAATTGTGTGGCATTTTACATTGAGTTATGTAAACAAATATTAAAACGCTTTGATTTTAACGACATGTTTTTAAAAGAGCTCTCATGTCTTGGCCCTTTGAAGATTATAAATAGAAAAATTAATTCTTTGACAGGCTTAATACACAGTTTTCCAAATTTAATTAGTGAAAAGGATATTCTAAACATAGATGACGAATTTAGAGAACTCCGTTTTATAAAATTCAGTGACCATTTTACAACTCTAGATAGTCTTAGCTGTGAAGAATTTTGGTCAAAAGTTTCAAAAATAACTCGTGCTGACAACATTCCAGCTTTTCCGGTGCTGTCAAAATTTGTTCAAAACTTAATATGTCTTCCCATTTCGTCAGCGAATGTCGAACGAATATTCTCAACAGTGAATTTAAACAAAACTAAATATAGAAATAGATTAGCCAACAGCACTCTCGAAGGTATCTTATTTGCAAAAGATTACTTAGCAATAAGAAACTGTTCCTGCTATAATTGAAAAATAGACCAAGATATTATTAAAAATATGAAACCCGGTATATATTATAGTTAGTAATAGTTCTTCATAAAACTTTTTCATAGGACATGTGCTTTTTAATCTGAATTTATTTTTTGTTAAGCTTTCTTAAATAAGTAAATATTTATTTAAATAAATACATACTGTTATTGTTCTAATGAAATCAGTTGAGTGTTTTTCTAAGTTTTCTATTTGTTGGTTGGTGAATGTGTGATTAAAAATTTAAGTTTGCTTCTTTTCTCCGATTTTGTCAATGACGACAATACCAGCGAAAATATGGTTTGTCACCATATAAACATAAGTACAGGTTTCGCCGTAAATGCTTTAAACAATAATAATTTAAATACATATGTTAATATATATTAATTATAATTTTTAAATAAAATGTTGTATTAAAAAAATGATGATTTTTTTCCATTAAATATGATTTTTTTTCCGGCATATGATGATTTTCTTCTCAAAGCTTCTGGCAACGCTGGTCAGAGCGCTTTTGTTTCAGAGCTCTTTTGTTTCAGAGCGGTTTTGCTTCAGAGCTGAGCGGTTTTGATAATATCTGTCATAATTGTAATGATACCACAGTTTTTTAATATGCTGCCAGACAAATATAAAAATACCTCATTGAATATGTTATTGTGGCATGTCTACAGAACCAATCTTTATGTATAGAAATTTTTTACAAATAAAACTGGTGCGATGAAACCATGTTTTGAAAAACACCAGTACATGAGAATGGTTTTATTATAAATAAATAAATAAATATATATATATATATAAATATATATATATATATATATCTATATATATATATATATATATATATATATCTATATATATATATATATATATATATATATATTTATACATATATATATTTAAATATTTATATATATAGCTATATATATATATATATATATATATATATATATATATATATATGTATATATATACATATATATATATATATATATATATATATATATATATATATATATATATATATATATATATAGATATACATATATAAGTATATATATATATATATATATATATATAGATATAGATACACATATGTTTATATATATATATATATATATATATATATATATATATATATATATATATAGATATATATATCTATATATATATATATATATATATATTTATATATATATATATATATATATATATATATATATATGTATATATTTAGTTCATAGTCCACCTCTTCAAAACAGTCTCATTATTGAATGATTTTAAATATATTAAAGGCAATATTGGATTATATTTGTCTCTGAAACTCCACGAAATTATTCTTATCGTTTTTGCCAAAGTATATCTATATCAAGTATATGCAAGAGCCCAGCTGACTAAAATTTTTTTCAGTTTTTACATGAACGTATGTCAAAATTTGTTTACTTTTGTAGCGAGCCATATTTGTTTATTCGTTGAAAAAATAATTTTGTAAAATTGTGAAAAACATTATTAACTGCCTGGCCCTTGATGTCACTCGATATCGTTCTATCGAGTAAATACATTTAAAACAAAAACAAAATTTTGAAATTTGTTTTTGTTTTAAATGTATTTACTCGATAGAACGATATCGAGTGACATCGTGGGCCAGGCGGTAATTCAACAATAGTAGCAAAAAAGAATTGTTGTGGAAAAGATTTTTGTGAAAAAGAGTATTGTTTAAGAAAAGTAACAAAAAAAAATTGTTTTAAAAAAGTTCTATGCGAAATTTTTTGGAAATAATTATGAACAAAACAAAATAAAATAAAAGAAAATTTCTGACAAAAAATATTAATTTTACACAAACAAAATGTACGGTGGTTTTTGTAATTTTATGTTGTTGTACTCTTGCGACTACTTGATATTGATATACTTTGGTTTTTGCCATCTTCTATACATATGGTTACAACGTCTTTAATCACCCATGGTGTATCATTATTACTGAGCTAATGAGCCACTGAGCAAAATGACGTCGTCTGGTAACTTCGCGAAGCATCTGGTCATGGTTGTTGTTGGTTGTGCTTTACTTAACAAGTAGCTATATACGTGTGTTTGTATATATGACAATGCTGGCTTGTGTGTTTTCTTTATGGTAACTATGTGCGGTTGTATGTATGAGTGGTCTGTGAGTTCCCTGCAGCTAAAGTGACTAGTATGTGAATAGAAACATACTAGTTATTTTGCACCTCAGACTGGTTGTCTATCTGTCCTTTTTTCATATAACGAACTATCGATTTTAACATTGGGTTGTCATAGGAGCCCAACTAGTAGTTCCGTGCATAGTCTAATACCAGCTCAACAACTAGTTGTTATTAACTAATGCGCCATAAATTGAGAATTTCGGTTCTCAACTAAAGAGAATGACCCTGCAGCCAAAATGGTATCTAGTATCGTTTGGAGACAGTTATCATACTAGTTGGAAAGAGACTATAATAATAAAATTATGTTAAAAACGAAAAGCAAATGAAAATATTACAATTGCTCTTTCCATACGTGACGATCTCTCAATTTTGCATGTCATTCTCTTTAGTTGAGAACCGAAATTCTCAATTTATGGCGCATTAGTTAATAACAACTAGTTGTTGAGCTGGTATTAGACTATGCACGGAACTACTAGTTGGGCTCCTATGACAACCCAATGTTAAAATCGATAGTTCGTTATATGAAAAAAGGACAGATAGACAACCAGTCTGAGGTGCAAAATAACTAGTATGTTTCTATTCACATACTAGTCACTTTAGCTGCAGGGGACATGCAAAATTGAGAGATCGTCACGTATGGAAAGAGCAATTGTAATATTTTCATTTGCTTTTCGTTTTTAACATAATTTTATTATTATAGTCTCTTTCCAACTAGTATGATAACTGTCTCCAAACGATACTAGATACCATTTTGGCTGCAGGGGTTGCGTAGTTTTGTTTCTGCTTGTGCTATGTGTGTATGTTGCTGTGTATATTTGTGTACATGTTTAGCTTTTATTAGCAGCGAATACTTGCGTACAAGATCATTAAAAATAAATCATCATCTCTTAGCATTGATGTTGCTTGGTTTTTCGTTGTTGTTATTTACACTTATTATCGCACAGCCTCGAATGATCTTGTATATTCTCAACGATGTATCCGGAATATTCCATTTCCGTTAATTCAAATATTATCTGCATTGTGTTGACTTGGGTTGTAACATTTTGACAACTAGAGATGGTTTGGCAGTGCTGCCAAGTACATATAGCCACATTGTCGTTATATTTAAATCTACTTTTGAACTTTGTAACATTATTAAACCCACAAAAAACAAAGAGAATGCAAAGCAACAGAAAAATGTACATACATACATTGTTATGTTTGTACATAAGCTACATACGTTGCTGTCTTGCTATCTCATTTTTATATATGTACGTATAACCACGTCACTATTCTCTTTGCTATGCATAAGACAAAACCGAAGATCAACATAAAACACTTTCTGAATATTACTCCAAATTAATACTCCGAATTAAAACACTTAAATCTCCGCTCGCCGATATCGGATCGCCTTAATTTTTGGCCTAAACTCTTCGTCGAAACCCGCACTAGCGGGGAAAATTATATGAAAATCGCCAATAATTACTTTCAATACCGACTGCCAAGCAACGAACAAACAAACTCTTACACTTACACTTGCGTATGTATTGAAACACATCAAAAAATATGAAATGAAAACTAAAATTAAAAACAAAATGTATTGTCGAAATTTAAGAAATGTCAGCCTAATATTCAAATGTGTTAGTGAAAATGTTTTGTGTGTATTAGTTCCAGTCATTCATTTCCTGTAGGGAAGCTCCACCAAATAGAAATCTAAGCCGGTATCACACGAACAGCGGGAAAAACTCTTGAAAGATGAAATGACAAGAACAATCCGTAAAGAAAATCCAAACAAGAAGATAGCTTTATTTAGTGCAACATACACAATGCCTGTGTCCAAGTGGGCGTTGAATAACCTAAAGAACTTAGTTCGTGTTAATGTTGGTGCACAAAATGCAACCACTGAATTTGTTGAACAAGAACATCTCTTTGTAGGGTTAGAAGGTGGCAAACTTTTAGCTGTACGTGATGCGGTTAGAAATGGTTAGAAACCTCCAGTTTTAGTATTTGTGCAAAGTAAAGTAAGTATCACATATGAAATTTTCATGATAAAATATATTTACACATACATGTGTATATGTATTAAATAGGATCGCGCTAAACAACTTTTTGATGAGCTTCTATACGATGGCATAAATGTTAATATAATACAAGCTGATCGCACGCAGCAACAACGTGGCAACTGTGTTTGGGCTTTCCGGGAAAATACAGATATTAATTTGCACTGATCTTATGGGACGAAGTATTGATTTCAATGGAGTTAACTTGGTCATAAACTATGACTCCACCTTGTACTATATCGTATATATGTACATAAATATTGTAGTTACCATTTCATTTGTCTTAAGGTTATTGAATATCAAGATGGCACCCCACCTACTCAAGGCCAAGGATGTAGCTACTTTTCTTAAATGGACCTCAGAACCAGAACATGATGTTCGCAAGAATGTGATTATTAAGGTTATAGGTATCATGACATTCTTGACCATAATTTCTTATTACATTAAGAGACACAAGTGGTCTTCATTGAAATCAAGAAAGATCTTCTACGTGCCCAGGAAAGATTCAAAGCTAAATTATTTATAAAATAATAAAAACGCACACATTTCTATTTACAAACAAAATATTATGCAATTAAGCTCACTTTACAGAAGAACTAGAGCCACTATAATCTACTAATAGTGATTGAAAAATAAATATGTTATTAAAAAAATGTTTAAACTAAGAGCAAAATTTAAAACCAAGGAAAAGTCAAAGAAAATAAAAATTACTGTTACGCGTAATTTAAATAACCAAAACAAACTGAAGATATCTTTTAAGGAAAAGTTTCTCATTCAACAACTCCTGCAGAATTAATATTTTTATGCAAATACTTTTACACAAACACTTTTATTCTTCTAGTCACAAAATAAAAATTTTCTTCAAGGAAAGAAGAAGACTAGTAAATATACTTTGACAGTCGAAGATGATCAGAGCAAAGTCGCAAAAAATTCTTAAAACAGCTGTCGAGGCTACCTGTTACCTTGGCTTATACCAAGGCAGATTTACCAGGTAATCTCACACAATTAACAACACCAAAAACTACACGTATTTTGTTGGTAGAACATTTAGAACTAATGTTAAAATCAAGGAGGAAGAAGCATCACTAACAAGGAAGATTTAAGAAAAAAAAAACATTTTATGTGGCTTGTATATAAACTTTTGACAGTAGTTCAACACGCACCAAGGAAAATTCAATACACAGCTGCGCTACTGAGAGTACATCTGCCTTGGCTTATACATATACACATGAACTCATTGTAAACAATTATAAAAGGTTGTAGCGCTACGGCAAATTACAGCTTTTTGATGTCAAGTTTTTGTGTACAATAAGTATTCATTGTGTTTGTTTATGTAATACTATGTTCACACGGCAAAGTGAAACACTTGTTTCGCTCTCTGAAACACGATTGTGAACCCTGGTGTTCAGACGATGGTTCTTGTTTCATTTTGATGTTTACATATATATCCTTCTGTACTTTAAAATACGCTTCACTGTTTCTTTTTTTCCACTTTTATTTTAATATGTACATATACGCCTTTTTTTAATTTAATATTTTTATATACTTTTTTGCACACATTAATTTTCTCTTTTTCTTTGTTTATATATTTTGTGAGAGCTAGTTCAGATAAACTTGCGATAATTTGTTATCAAAATTGGAGATGATAGTAAATTTATAGTGTTTCGCAGCAAGTTTCATAATGAAACATGATGTTTCGCTCTCAAATTTTTATATGGTGAACCATGATGTTTCAACCGTGTTTGGAGCGCGAAACACGAATGAGAGCGCGAACCCCGGTAATTTCTGTCCGTGTGAACATAGTATAAGCCAAGGCAGATTTACCAGGTACTCTTACTAGTACAACAATGAAACAACACCAAAAACCACACGTATTTTGTTGGTAAAAATGAAGAGCTAATGTCAAAATCAAGGAAGAAGAAGCATCATTAACATGGAAGATTTAAGAAAAAAAAACATTTTATGTGGCTTCTATATAAACTTTTGACAGTAGCTCAACAAATTTCAATATACAGCTGCGGTACTGAGAGTACCTGGTAAATCTGCCTTGGTATAAGCGTTACCAAAGTATATCTATATCAAGTAGTCGCAAGAGTACAACAACATAAAATTACAAAAACCACCGTACATTTTGTTTGTGTAAAATTAATATCTTATGTCAGAAATTTTCTTTTATTTAATTTTGTTTTGTTCACAATTATTTCCAGAAATTTAAATACTTTTTGCATAGAACTTTTTTAAAACAATTTCTTTTTGTTACTTTTCTTAAACAATACACTTTTTCACAAAAATCTTTTCCACAAAAATTATTTTTTGCTACTTCTGTTGAATTAATAATGTGTTTCACAAAATTATTTTTTCAACGAATAAACAAATATGGCTCGCTACAAAAGTAAACAAATTTTGACATACGTTCATGTAAAAACTGAAAAAAATTTTAGTCAGCTGGGCTCTTGCATATACTTGATATAGATATACTTTGAGCGTTACCAGTAATTGAGCATTTGTGCAGCAGTTTGTTTTGTTTTATCGCTTTAAATTTTGACGTGGGCCATGACTTTACACAAACAAGTATCATATTGGTTGTTGTAATGTTGTATATGTTGCTGTGGTACTACCGACTCATATATATTTCACAATGCATGTACCTGAAAATGGTATATTTATTAAAGTTACACGCATTAGGTATATGCTCATCAGCTGATTCTGAGTGTGCGTGGGAGTGTGAATATATGTCCAGCAAATTTCGCTAAATTATAACTATATAATATCTAATAAGCAGCCGCACAAAATGTAGTTTTTGGCAAAAGGAGGATATTCATTGTGTAAATTCGCCTTTTTACACTTGGTCATATATAACATCTCTTATAAATTGAAGATGCCAGCATCATTCCATAAAATATATAGAGTACTAAGAAGGATTTTTAAATTTTTGTGTTTTCACTAAGAATATGGCAAAAAAACAAATAAGAGACATATATTTATTTAAGGTTAGGTTAGGAAAGCTGTTAATTATTTAATATATTAATAATATTAATATATGTGTATTTCTGTTTAATTTGTTTTAGCGTCCTTAATGTATATTATTGCTATGTATATTGACGTGGGCCATGCCACCTTATATATTTCTCACGATGGCTATAGTTGATATTATGCATGGTGAAATAAATATAACCGGTATGTCAGATGACAGTTTTCTTTCATAAGTAGGAAGTACATAACACGCGTCTACGCGTTATAAGCGTCTGTAAAAAAAGTAGAACTATTGCAATTGTATGTAACAAATTACATGGCAAAACCCGTAGAACGCTTGACGCGTAAAGTAGATCTACTTTTGTACGCGCGGCACGCGTCTTTAAAAAAATGTCAGCTGTTTTTGATAGGCAGGGATGACAAATTATATTACATTTTCAATGTTATCGATTAATATGTTTCTGTCGTGGATTATTATTTTTTCATTTTTATTATAATAAAACGTTTTAAATAAGAAAACACTGTCGCAACATAGATTACTAATATTTTCAAGAGTGAAATGCATTGAAATAGTTATTTTATCACAATTGTTTCTTCGAACAAATATTCATATAATTTATCGATTTATTTTACGTAATAAGTACCATCTCTCTTATGTTTATTAATTTTGCAATATATTAAACAGGGTAGGTTAAACACAGATAATAATATTAAAGTGCAATGGATGAGAAGTTAATTAATGCCGTTAAAAATTACGAATTTCTATACAACAAAAGATTGCTATTGTACAGAAATATTATTTAACATTTTAGCAAAATGAACTGCTGTGAATATTGCACTACAACTGATCAAAACATAAACATTGACGCATAAAACGCTTTGCATGTAACTTGAGTTGAAAAACGCGTCTAAAGTATGAAACGCATAGAACGCGCGACGCGTGTTATGTACTTCCAGCTTTAAACCATAGTGAGTCAACATTTATGCCATGTTTTGTTTACAACAAGTGCTCCTTGTGTTTACGCTGGGATTACACATGCAAGTAGTGGCATGCCATTGTTGTATACGTATTATCAACGAAAAATTATTCGAAATAGTCGAATCTCATGCAATTTGCTTTTGTGTCTACACATGCCATTGATAGTTCATTTTCAAAATGTCGTCGAAGCGTAAACTTCAATTTTGATTCCATTTCAACTTTTTGTTTTGTTTGTTATATAGAGTTACCGAGTTCACAATCTAGGCGAATTTTTGGGGAAAAGGTTAGCATATATTATTATTAATATTATTTTAATAATATTAATGCCCTTTAATTAACAAACTTGCTATTTTTTATGCGAATTTCAAGAAAAACTGCATAATAATACATTAAATAAGTTAAAACTTTAATTACAATTTTACTGAAATCCAGAAAATTTGCATTAAATTTTGGACAGGGTAACATTGATTATCGTTCTGACATTTAGTGGCATGCAAGTGCCAAATTTTTACTAGTATGCAAAATTAGCTGCCACTGGAGCTGCCACTAGAAAAAATGTATGTGTATTAGTATTATTATTATTTTAAGTCTATTATAATTAAAATTACAATAAACAAAAAGAAGTGAAGGCACTAGCAACTAATGGCTATCGGCCCAAATGTGTATTAGTAAAAAGTTGTAGGTGTATTGAATTTATCAAACTCCCAGTGGCATGTGTAAACGCTAAGTTAGATATGTGTGCGTCGTTACAGCCATACCTAAATACGGGCGGGAAGCGGAAGGCTTTTTTCCGCTGAGCTTTAACGCTGAAATGCCATACCTAAACAAAAGCGGCAGCGTTATGTAAAAAAAAAACAATAAAAACCCTGATTATTTTAACAGCTGGACGGACGACATTTGTGATTTTGTTATTGAAATTTTGTACAAATTACAAACGTGCATACACATGTATGTTTGTATATAGTCATATTGTAAATATTTTCTTACCACCATTTTCTAATACGAAGAGCACAAATTTTTTCTTTTATTATATATTTCACTTTTGTAAATCTTTGCTCTTTTTCCCTGGTTACAATTCTCTTCTTTTGCAACCAACTTCATTAGAAAACGCTCTGTCAAAAACGGATTTTCCAATAGCAAAGCGTTGCCGTCGCGTTATTTCGGTATGCTCCATACAAAATGTATGGACATGGGAACTTTTGACAGTTAAAAAACGCTTGCCTCCCGTATTTAGGGATGACAGTTAGTAATTGGGGTTGTGTTCAGTATAAATTTTATATTGTTGTTGTAATCTTGACGTATATCATCTCCTTAAACAACAAAAAAATTCAAAACTGTAGTAAATAAAGTATATGTATATATATATATATATATATATATATATATATATACATATATATATATATATATATATATATATATATATATATATATATATATATAGATATACCTAGGTAGTAATGTTGTATATCTTGCCAAAGTACTGCAACCTCATATACATTACACCATGGGTGGTACTAAATGTGATAGAGATGGTAACGAAATGTAAGAACGGCATTACCGATCTACTACTCAAATAAACATTGCTGCTAAAACACGGCAACGAATAAATTAACCAAATTTCTAACAAAATTGCAATTATATTGTTTAGACAAGTAAAATTAAAGAAATATGGAAAAGGTAGAACAAAGCGATGGTGTTAATAGAGACGAATTGATCATACAACAGCAGAGAGAAATAGAGAAAGAGGTAATTGCATATATTTTCTTTAACCTTTGAAATTAACAAAGCCGCTTTCTTATTTTAATTTTGTCATTTCATATATATGTACATACATATGTATGTGTTTACGCGTCTTTCCATAGATAAGTGAATTAATACCTTTGGTTAGTGAACAATTACCGGTAAGCTGCTTACTCGTAGAATATTTGGGAGACGTGATTTTTACTTCCAAGATAACGGATTTATCCAGCAAGTATAAGTTTATGCGACGCACAAGACCTGACGGGAATTGTTTTTTTAGGGCATTTGCCTATGCCTATTTAGAACATTTGATCTCAAACAAGGAGGACTATGAAATATTTCGTCAGCTGGCCGCTAACTCCAAAGAAAAATTAGTACAATTAGGATTTCCTAGTTTTACTTTGGAAGATTTCCATGAAACAGTAAGAACAAATATTTAGTTTTATATACTAAGTTTTTAGCGCGAGTAAATTGTAACCAACATTATTGCACCTTTGTTTTTTATGGTGACAGTCGACGATTAAGATAATTTATTTCCTTAAATGTTATTTGGGAACCTCCGTTTCCGAATGTTAATGTTTACTACGGCAAATGAAATGACAGTGTGTAAATAGTTTTTTCTGTATATTATTTTAATGCACATAGTGATTCCGTTTTGAATTAATCACTAAACTAACCTACATATATTTCATGAAACCAAAACATTAGCTCTCATAATATATATATTTTTAATATTCACACCCCTTCTCTGTAATGCCCTTTATACAGGACGATTTAGAGAAGATATATGCATATCTATAGTTGTAAAGAATTTTCGGGACTGAGGGGCACAATTTCAAGTTTATACAGATGAGATAGTGCTTTAGAAGTAATATGGCTTTAGAATAATTTTGCATGCCATTAAACAAAACAATTATCCTTAACTAAATGAAAACGGAATTAATTTCATACATATTTAGGTATGTATGTGCACATTATATTAATATTTATTAATTTCTTGTCACAAAAAGACATTCACTACTATTAGTGTTATGACTTTCATATATACATATATGTATATATATATATATATATATATATATATATATATATATATATATATATATATATATATGTATATATATATATATATATATATGTATATGTATGTATATATATATATATATATATATATATATATGTATATATATACATATATATATATATATATATATATATATATACATATATATATATATATATATATATATATATATATATATATATACATATATATATATATATATATATATATATATATATATATATATATATATATATATATATATATATATATAGTTATCGGCTAGCACTCAGAGCGAACGGTTGTTTTTTCTTATTACTAGTTTAACAATTATCTACTGCGCTCTCGTTAACTTTTGAGCACACGTGTTTCTTAAATAATTTATTTCTACCTTTTGTATAACTAATATATAAATTTACGCATAAAAACAAGCAAATACATAAAACAAACTTTAAGGACGATGGCTCCTGGGCCACCGGACAAGTTTTCCAATAACAGGTTTGCTGTTTTGGGAGATTTCATAGAAAACCCAACCAAAAAGGCCAGACTAAATGAATACCCAGATCTTCCACTATCATGCAATACCAATAAAAATAACCCGAAATATGTGATTATCTCTTCTACCGATCCAAACAAAACCTTAGCAAACATCAGCCCGTTTGTAATCAAAAAAGGCATAGAAAGCATAAGCAATGAGTTAATCTCCATCACTGCACTACGGGAAGGTAACATCCTAATACTCGCACAGAATGCACGCTTTGCGGAAAAATTTCTAAAAGCCAAAACACTGTCCAATGTATGCCCAATCTCATGCAAATTCCACGACACGCTAAACTCTGTAAAAGGCGTAATTTATGCCCCCTGTCTAAAGTCGGTTAAAGAAGAAATCATACAAGAAATGAAAGATCAAGGAGTCACAGATGTGTACAAATTTACAAAACTGGATGAAGATGGAAAATCTCGTATACCAACTGGAAAAATGGTCGTCACTTTCAACCTCTATCGGCTGCCCACGTCAGTTGATGTAGCATGGTATAAATGCAAAGTTGACCATTATATCCCAAACTCAATGCGATGCAAAAATTGCCAAAAATTATGACACACTAAAAATCGATGCAAGGGTGAGGCAACTTGCCCGGCTTGTAGTCTCCCGCCACACACACCCACTGAATGTACCCGTACATTCTGCACAAACTGTTCAGGAGAACATTCTTCCTCAGACACCAAATGTTCACGTTATGTTCAGATGAAGGATATACTTAAAATAAAAACAAAAAACTATTGCAGCATAGGAGAAGCCGGCCGGAGATATAGAGAGATGAATCCCATAGAGAAGAACCCATTAGCCAACACGTACGCCACTGCATTATCCAACCAATCAACAAACCACGATGAATTTTCAAACAATACAATAACAAAAAATACAAGAACATCCAAAGCAGACACTCATTTAAAAAGACAATCCACACAAATAGCAAAAGACATCAACAACATCCCAACATCAAAAACTTTAGAAACTCCTTACACGTTTAAAACAACACATAGAGAAACCAACAACAATAAATTATCGGAAGACAATAAATTCAATAAACTAACAACATCAACAGACAACAACCCACAGAAAATTAAAAGTCAAATCAATAACTCTGCTATCTACAATTATACTTCACCCATCTCACACCTAACTCAATCTCTTATTAACCATAACAACTATTTCATTCCATCTCTCGACGATGTTGACCTCGTCGAGGATACGATGGACTGCCCTTCCCCTTCATTCAACATAGATTACAAAACCCCTTCGCATCTCATTTCACAAGAAAAAATTGATTTTGTTATTCTGCAATGGAACATTAACGGCTTTTGTAACAACTACCATAGCCTTCAATTACTCTTAAGGGAAGTGGATCCTAGCTTTGTATCTTTACAAGAAACACACTGTCCCTTCAATTTCACCCCTATTTCCCCAAGAAACTTTACTAGCTATTTCGTCAATTCACCGGACAATATAACTTCAAAACAAGCGGCCGGAGTCGTCATCAAATCTAACATACCCCACAGATTAATTCCTGTCAACTCTGAATACCAAATAATAGCAGTTGAAATAGTTCTAAATATAAAATTCACAATTTTATCTTTTTATATACCACCTAATCAGGATATATCCTCCAGGGAGATAAGTAACATAATATCTTCTTTCGACACCCCATTGGTAGTTGTTGGGGACTTCAACGGTTGGAATACCCTGTGGGGCTCTACAACGAACAATAATCGCGGTGTTATGCTAGAAAATATTATACTACAAACGGGCTTGTGCATATTAAATGATGGCAGTCCAACACATTTCTCCTCCCACAACACTCTTACCAATATAGACGTTTCACTTTGCTCAGTAAATATACTGCCACGAATATCGTGGACTATCCTCGATGACTTAGATTGCAGTGACCATTTCCCAATTAAGATAACAATAAAATTGACTGAGGAAAAAAACACCCCCATTAAAACCAATAAGTTCCTACTTCATCTAGCTGACTGGGAAAAATACACACAAAAAGCTGAAACGGAAATATTTAAACACCAAATATCCTCCCCCAGCAACAGATACGCTGCAATAATTATAAAATCCATACGTGTTGCAGCTAACGCACACATTCCCCAATCAAAGCAGACAACAAAAAGAGATCGTACATCGGTACCATGGTGGAGCCCGACCCTCTCAATCTTACGAAACAAAAAAATGAAAAGTTGGCAAAAATTCAAAACAAATCCAACAAACGATAACCTTGTGTGCTACAAAAAGGATAACGCCAAATTCCGTAGGGAAGTGAAGATCGCCAAACGCGGTTGCTTTGAACAATTCACAAAATCAATAAACAAAAATACCCCGATAGCAACTATATGGAGAAAAATAAATAGAATTGCACGCAGAGGCCTTTCCCCCACTATTAAAGCAATAAACACCGGGGGTGAAACCTTAATTGACCCCACGAAAATTGGTAACCATATTGGTAAAGTTTGGGCAGAACAAGCATATGATTCCAACTTCCCACCACTTTTCAACACATCGAAACAATCCTTTGACACAGCAATTGGCAACTCAGTAGACAGAACTGCTCAGCTACTGGAGGTTCCAATTACATTCCTGGAGCTCACCAATTGCCTACGCAGGGCTAAAGGAACATCACCTGGACATGACCGGATTTCATACCAAATGATCAAAGCCTTATCCGTTAACAGTAAGAAAAATTTAATCGGTTTATATAACACAATATTCGAGAGCGGCATTATCCCCCACTCCTGGAAATTATCCACAGTCGTCCCTATCGCCAAATCCAACTCACTATCTTCAGTCAGCGCATACCGGCCTATTTCATTACTTCCACGCCTCTCTAAAATCATTGAAAGAATCATAGCTGCTAGACTTTCCTGGTTTTTGGAAAATAAAAACCTTATCGCTAAGGAACAAGTAGCATTTAAAGCAAACAGAGGTTGTGATGACGCCCTATTGCATATAGACTACCACATTACAAAAGCGCTATCTTCAAGAAATCACGTGACAATTCTAACGATTGACTTCGAAAGAGCATTCGATAGAATTGGATCCCACGTGATATTGGGTGCCTTAAAATCATGGAATATTGGACCAAAAATTTTTAAATTCATTAAATCGTTTTTATCAAACAGACGCTTTAGGGTAAGGATAAATGGCCAATTTTCGAAAACCTTTCCACTGGGATCACCTATATCTGTGGTGCTGTTCCAAATAGCGTTTAATGAAATTAGCAAGATCATAAAAGCTACACGTTATGTAGAGCACTGCTTGTACGCTGATGATTTATACATTCTCTGTAGTAAAAACTATAATAGCGAATCCAACAGAGTATTAGAGAATATACTACATGATATAACAACTTGGACAAATTACTCTGGGGCAAAAATTTCTGTACAAAAAACCAAAAAGTTTCATGTTTGTAGGAAACACAATTGTGACTCTGAATCCCATTTCGTGGAAACAGAGGGTGTAGCGATTTAAAACGTAGAGAAATTGCGAATTCTAGGTTTGGTCTTTTCAAGAAAATATAACTGGAAGTATCATTTAAAATGTCATTAAAAAGCTACGTACATATTAACACCTTAACTTACCTAACTAAAACCCTGATACTAAGCAAAATGGACTACGGACTCTTCATGTATGGAAACTGTTGCAAATCTAGCCTTAAAATTATTAAACCCGCATATCATCGAGCTGTAAGAACTTGCGTATATGCCTTCAGAACTACTCCTATTGAAAACATGCTTTGCGAAGCCAATCTCCCCTCCGTAGAAGACAGGGTACACGAAATAAAATACAAAATGCTTCCAAAACTTCTCAATAGTACAAATTCAGTTTTAGACAGAGACGTCTCTTCTGCTATTACTGCAAAGCGACCCAGACGTATCAAATCGACAATAGCCCAATCACTGTCACTTTGTGCAGAATTATCCTTACCACTCAATATAACAAAAAACACATAAAAAAGCCACCTTGGAAATTTAATGCTAATTGCTGCGACTTATCACTCGTCAAATAT
>OX637533.1:40864255-41036755 GCA_951800035.1 Linnaemya tessellans | reverse complement strand
CTTACTGAACAACTGGACTATGTAAGAGAAGTACAACCATACCATCTTAGAAACGCCGAAAACTTCAGACTACCAATGGTGACAACAACAGCAATGCAACGATCTCTATTCTACAAAGGACTAAAACAGTGGTAACCAAGCCCCGAACGCACGCGCACAAACATATTATGTAGTTGTGTGCGGTCGCAAACAGAAGCTGCGGTCGCTGCCGAATTGTACACTGTGTAACAATATTAAACATTTCTTTTTAAACTTTTGAAAAAAGTTTTGTGTTGTTTTGTCAAAGGTTCACAGAATTGTTATAATATAAAATTATATAATGCTGATATATATTGAGTAGGGCGAATTCTATGAACATCGTAATTATAAGTTATGAACTTGAAAGTTTAAGAAGTTTTTAAAATTTCATCTATATTTATTTCGGTTTTATGAAGTTTAATTCTCAGCAAGTCTTCTAATTTTGTGTCTGTTAACCTATTCCTATGTTTGCTTTTAACGATTTTTAATATAGAAAAAGCGTTTTCGCAATTATATGTGGATGCAAACATCGAATAAAGCTTATATATTTCAGTTGTGCTATTTGGGTATTGTTTTATGCAAATTTGCTTCTAAAATTCTCTGCCCGTCGCCAAAGGTAATGTATCATCTTCTAGCATTTCTTTTATTTCTTTTTGAATTGCAGGGCTTTGATTTTCTGCATCGCAAGCTATAGTGTTGTTGTGCAAGTCAATAATCGGTGATATTTTATTAAAATCTTCAAATCTATTGCTCATGTTGTTTAATATTGTTTCATTTGTTGTGAGAAATTCTCGAAATAAGGAATCTGAAATAGGTAAATTTAGTGATGCAGTTTTCGGCAATGATGTTATGTCTTTATTTGTTAATTTTGTATTTAACATTTGTAATTTTCTTTTGAAATGATTTATCATTGGGAATAGGTCAAAAATATGTTTATTTTCGTCCTGCAATAGAAGATTCAGTTCGTTAAGTTTATTACAAAAGTCACTAAGAAATGCTAGTCTTATCACAAAATCGTTATCGCTTAAATGAGACACAAATTTTTTACAATCTGGAGACTCATCCAGTTTTAAGAACTCTAAAATTTCCTCGCGAAGTTCAAAAAACCTTTCCAGACTCCTTCCTCGGCTAAGCCACCTAATTTCTGTATACAACAATATATCAGCGTAGTCGGCTTCAACCTCCTCAAGAAATGCTTTAAATTTTCTATGATTTAACGCATTGTGGCCTCCTCTGATTTTATTTATAATTTGTACACATATTTTCATTACATCATTCAAGCATAAATTTTTAGCAAACAGGGCTTGCTGATGTATTATGCAATGAAATGATGGCACGTCAATATGTTGCGTTAAATACCCAATAAAGCCCTTCTTCTTCCCCACCATCACCTTTGCTCCGTCAGTACAGACAGCACTTAATTTACTTTGGTCCCCAATTGAAAAAACCTTTTTGTTAATAGCTTCCCACAATGTTTGCCCATTTACATGTTTATTCATAGGAACTAAACCCAAAAAATCCTCATAAGTAACCACATTTTCATGTACTGTTTTTAAATAAACTATTAATTGACTAGTATTACTTATATCAGTACTCTCATCAAAGCTAATAGAAAAAAACAATGACTCTTTAATGCGTTTCTGCACATATTGAGGTTGTACAGTGCACTGTATTCTTCTTGTCAAGCCCTTTTATTTGATACCCATATTGGTGGGATTGATAAAAAATTGTTATCAGCCATTTGGTAGCGGCGGCCATCTTAGATTTCAATTTTGCATAGTAAATTATATTCTACTTGTTGAGACCTTTCATTTGATACCCATGTTGATGGGATTGATAAAACCTAAGTTATCCGCCATTTTGCAGAGGCCGCCATCTTGGATTTTAATTTTATATAGTACATTGTATTCTACTGGTTGAGCACTTTCATTTGATACCCATATTGATGGGATTGATAAAACCTACGTTATCCGCCATTTATAATGATAATGAATAAACATAATTGTATTGTCACCAAAATCCAAAGTGTATACAAAATTTCAGATTAATCGGAAATTTGAATTACTAAATTTGACCCAAGAATAAATAATAAAACAAACGGGGTGAGCTAAATAAAACCGTTTAATAAGTTAGAAAGTATCCTGAATGATAATGGCTTAAAACAAATATTGAATGTGTATACTTTATTTATTTATTTTTTTATTTATTTAGTAGTATTTATAATACTTTAAAATTATTCAAATATAATTATTTTTAAAAATTTTTCTTTAAAACATATGATTAACTATATCATTTTTAACAAATTGTACTATATTTCTCCTATATATATATATATATATATATATATATATATATATATATATATATATATATATATATATATATATATATATATATATATATATTAATATTTCTTTCTGTATTTGTAGTATCTGGTAGAAAATTGTTTAATTTTAGTCCAGTGATTGCCACTCCATAGCCTCGCGAGGCAGCCAATAACCGTATTTTTCACACAGACACGATCGGCAATTAACACGTATACAACAACTTTGTTCGATTCAAAACATCAGTCTATCATCAGTCTCTGTTCAAGCTTTGTGAAAGAAACACCACGCAAGTTTGTTTGGCATTGTTTACTTTTTTTTCGTAATCAACACAAAAGAACACAGAGCAACAATGTTCAATAATTCTTGGGAACTGATGTATTTTTTTTTTTGAAAATCGTGAAAGGAAGCCGCAATGTTATATTTGAGGCAATTAGCAAAATGCGACAAATTTAATATAAGGCGGCATTAATTGTCGTGCCATATTAATTATGAAAAATTTAAAAATAATGAAAGGCAAAAATTGCTTGATGAAATGAAAGCCAAAATTCCCAATAAATTTTTAAAACAGATAGATCACATTGAAAAAGATGATGATAGCGAAATATTAAAAGCCTCTTACGTTGTTGCACTTGCGCTGGCAATGCAATGTCGCCCGTATTAAGACGGCACTTTTATAAAACATAATTTGCAAGACGTTTTAAAATGCTTTTCCCAAGTTGGGGAAGATACGGCTGGGCTTGTAGAAGCGATTCCATTATCTGGCAGAACTATTATGCGCCGTACTATAAAAATAAGTAGTTTTTTATTTATGGCTGTGCAGAAACGCATTAAAGAGTCATTGTTTTTTTCTATTAGCTTTGATGAGAGTACTGATATAAGTAATACTAGTCAATTAATAGTTTATTTAAAAACAGTACATGAAAATGTGGTTACTTATGAGGATTTTTTGGGTTTAGTTCCTATGAATAAACATGTAAATGGGCAAACATTGTGGGAAGCTATTAACAAAAAGGTTTTTTCAATTGGGGACCAAAGTAAATTAAGTGCTGTCTGTACTGACGGAGCAAAGGTGATGGTGGGGAAGAAGAAGGGCTTTATTTGGTATTTAACGCAACATATTGACGTGCCATCATTTCATTGCATAATACATCAGCAAGCCCTGTTTGCTAAAAATTTATGCTTGAATGATGTAATGAAAATATGTGTACAAATTATAAATAAAATCAGAGGAGGCCACAATGCGTTAAATCATAGAAAATTTAAAGCATTTCTTGAGGAGGTTGAAGCCGACTACGCTGATATATTGTTGTATACAGAAATTAGGTGGCTTAGCCGAGGAAGGAGTCTGGAAAGGTTTTTTGAACTTCGCGAGGAAATTTTAGAGTTCTTAAAACTGGATGAGTCTCCAGATTGTAAAAAATTTGTGTCTCATTTAAGCGATAACGATTTTTTGATAAGACTAGCATTTCTTAGTGACTTTTGTAATAAACTTAACGAACTGAATCTTCTATTGCAGGACGAAAATAAACATATTTTTGACCTATTCCCAATGATAAATCATTTCAAAAGAAAATTACAAATGTTAAATACAAAATTAACAAATAAAGACATAACATCATTGCCGAAAACTGCATCACTAAATTTACCTATTTCAGATTCCTTATTTCGAGAATTTCTCACAACAAATGAAACAATATTAAACAACATGAGCAATAGATTTGAAGATTTTAATAAAATATCACCGATTATTGACTTGCACAACAACACTATAGCTTGCGATGCAGAAAATCAAAGAAGAAATAAAAGAAATGCTAGAAGATGATACATTACCTTTGGCGACGGGCAGAGAATTTTGGAAGCAAATTTGCATAAAACAATACCCAAATAGCACAACTGAAATATATAAGCTTTATTCGATGTTTGCATCCACATATAATTGCGAAAACGCTTTTTCTATATTAAAAATCGTTAAAAGCAAACATAGGAATAGGTTAACAGACACAAAATTAGAAGACTTGCTGAGAATTAAACTTCATAAAACCGAAATAAATATAGATGAAATTTTAAAAACTTCTTAAACTTTCAAGTTCATAACTTATAATTACGATGTTCATAGAATTCGCCCTACTCAATATATATCAGCATTATATAATTTTATATTATAACAATTCTGTGAACCTTTGACAAAACAACACAAAACTGTATTTTTTTCAAAAGTTTAAAAAGAAATGTTTAATATTGTTACACAGTGTACAATTCGGCAGCGACCGCAGCTTCTGTTTGCGACCGCACACAACTACATAATATGTTTGTGCGCGTGCGTTCGGGGCTTGGTTACCACTGTTTTAGTCCTTTGTAGAATAGAGATCGTTGCATTGCTGTTGTTGTCACCATTGGTAGTCTGAAGTTTTCGGCGTTTCTAAGATGGTATGGTTGTACTTCTCTTACATAGTCCAGTTGTTCAGTAAGATGTTCAGGTGCGTTACTTATTTTAATTTTTTGGATGAAATGCAAAGTATTTAGTTCCAGTCTTTGTTGAACACTTAACCAATTTATTGTGTTTAGCATTATTTGAATTGGAGCATATATATTGTATTTTAGTATTGACCTCATAGCTTTATTTGTTAGTTTTTGTAGTATTTCTATTTGTGTTGTTGAGCAGCAAGTGTATAAGATTGTGGAGCCGAATTCAAAGTGTGGTTTTATCATTGTGTTATACATATGTATTGCAGTTATTTGTGATATACTATTTCTAACCCGTTTAAAAAAACAATTTTTTTGCCTATTTTTTACATATACATATATTCAATGTGTTCATTAAGTTTTAATTTTTTATCGATTATAAAACCGAGATATTTGATTTTATTTACTTTTTCTATTGTTTCATTGTTAATTGTAAAGATCGAGTCACTGTTCATATTTATTTCAAGTAGTTTAGTTTTATTTTCATTAAGTTTTAATTTATTCATTTTAAGCCAATTATTTATGTCGTGCATAAGGGTTTCCCTACATTGTTCATCTGTTTCTCCTTCTGCGTAAATTAATGTGTCATCTGCATAGAGAATTGTTTGGCATTTGTTTAGTATATTTGGCATATCGTTTATGTATATTATAAATAATAGTGCGCCTAGAATGGAACCTTGGGTTACTCCAAATTCATTGTTTAATTCTTTTGACTTGTAAGGTAAGATTTGAACCACTTTAATTCATTTTCTCTGATACCATACATATACATATAATTTTTGGATCAGTATTTTTCTATCAATAGTCTCAAATGCCCTTTTGAAATCCAAAAATATTGCCATTATCTTTTTCTTTCTATCAATGTATTTCCATTTATTTATCACATAATTGACCGTTGTTTCACATGAAAAATGTTTTCTAAATCCGGACTGATATTTTGAGAATAATTTATGCTGTTCCATGTATGTTTCCAGTTGATCCTTAACAATTGTTTCGATAATTTTTTCACATGTTTTTAAAGTATTTATTGGGCGGAATTCATCAACTTTATTTGTTTTTGCAACTTTTTCTATTGGCGTTATCATTGAGTATTTCCAATTGTCTGGGAAAACTGCTGTTGCAAAAGATTTATTTAATATATCATGTATGATTTTTCCTAAAACATTTCAATTATCAATAATAAGTTTAACTGTAACGTTGTTGAAGTCTTGTTTATTTTTCATGTTTTTACAAATATTTTGAATTTCTTGCAGTGTTAATGCACGGAATTTAAATCTATTAGTTATCACAGGTATATTTTTTATATATTGCACATTTTCTATCATATTATTAATTGACTTAATGCTATTTACAAAATAATTATTGAATTGGGTGGCTATTTGATAGTTATCCTTATATTCTATATCATTAAATATCACATTTTTTTATCACAGTTTTATTTTTCTTAAGGACTAAGTCTTTGATTTCTCGACATTTGTTTTTGGTCTTTGGCATCATTTATTTTTTTATTAATGCAATTGTTCTTCTCGGTTTCAATTTTAGCTTTATATGTATTTCTTGTTATTTTATAATTACTCCATGCTGCATCTGTATTTTCTGTCTTAGCTATTTCATATTTAATAATTTTTTCTCTCTTTAGTATTTTAAGTTCTCTGTTAAACCATTTGTTTACGTTACTTTTCTTATTTATTATTTTTTTATTTGTAAATTTCCTAATCGTACTTTCAATGGCCGAGTCAAAATTGTTAACTTTACTATTTAAATCATTGTGTTCATTATTTTATTGTATTTAAATATTTCAATTTCTTTTTCGCTGATTTGATCTTGATTTTCTCCTATAATTTTTATTATGCCCTTCACAAAAAAGTGAAAGGGTATATATAGGTTTGTCATTCCGTGTGTAATTTCTTCGATATGCACATGGGACCCCATAAAGTATATATATTCTGGATCCTTATGAATAGCCATGACGATTGAGCGATGTCCGTCTGTCCGTCCGTCTGTACGTGAAATCGGTTTTCCCAAGCCCCCAGAAGAGCTAGAGACTTCGTTCTTGGACCGTTGGATTGGAAATGAAATAAAATAGGCTGCTATTGAAATTCAGAAAGATCCAAAGTATGGTTCCAGAGCTGGGAAGCTTACACCTATTTCTCGACGCAAAATTTATACCAAAAATCAATTAATTTTTTTAATGTTTGTAAATGAAACCTACTTCGTGCTTTGGGGGAGCCTTAATTGTCTATTAAAAACTAAAAAAATAAAATTTTTTTCCAGGGATGGGAAATTAAAAATTTTTTTTTTCGGCCTATTCCGTATTTTGTAGTACATGTAGTAACTAAAATTGTTAAAAATTTCAAGTTTTTCTTTAACAAAACCACTTTATACGTCATGAAGATTTGCATTAGCAAAAAAAATCAAAAATTTTAAATTCAAATTTTGCTACCAGGGGTGGGAAATTGAATTTTTTTTTATACATGAAAGTAATCAAACAGGCAACTGATGTTGTTTTTTTTTGTTTTTTGCTAACTAGAACTGTCTTATAATATAGGAAGAACATAATTGGTATCAAAAATTCAAAAACAAAAAATAAAATTTCGAATCCAGGGATGGGCAAGTGCAATATTTTATGGTACATGAAAGTTACCAAAATGGTAAAAAATGTGCAATTTTTCGTAAATAAAACTACCTTATACCTCAAGAAGCGTTGCACTGATAAAAAAAAAACAAACAAAAAACAATTAAAATTTCGTTTCCAGGGTTGGAAAAATTAAATTTTTTTTGGTACATGCAATATTTTGTAGTACATGTTATAACCAAAATGGTTGCAAAATTCGAGTTTTTCTTAAACAAAACTACTTTATACCTCATGAAGATTTGCATTGATAAAGAAAATTTTAAAAATTTAAATATCGCTTCCAGGGTTGGGAAATTGAAATTTTTTTTAAACATAAATGTAACCAAAAAGGCAATTGACGTTGTTTTTTATTAATTAAAACTATATTTATAACCTATATGGTTATAAATATTAAGTTTTTCTTTAATAAAACTATTTCATGCCTCATTAAAAGTTGCATTGGTAAAAAAAATTTAAATTTCGTTTCCAGGGTTGGGAAATTGATATATTTATTCTGCATAAAAATAACCAAAAAGGCAATTGACGTTGTTTTTTTTTTGCTAATTAAAGCTGTTTTATAATTCAGGAAGAACAAAATTGGTATTAAAATCTTAAAAAATCAAAATTTCGACTCCAGGGTTGGACAAATGATATATTTTATGGTACATGAAAGTGACCAAAAAGTTTAAAAATTTTATATTTTTTTGTCAAATAAAACTATGTTACACCTCACTAAGAATTGCATTTGTAAAAAAATAAAAATTCCAGAGTTGGGAAATCGAAATATTTTTCGTACATAATAGTACATACATAAATTCAAAATTTTGTGCTTTTAGTGAATTAAACCTGTTAGATATTTCAGAAAAAATTAAACTAGTATCAAAATATTATAAATTCGGTTCCAGGGTTGGAAAATTGAAATATTTTTGGTATATAAAAGTACATACATAAATTCCAAATTTTGTTTTTTAGTGAATTAAAGCTAATTTAAATATCAGAAAAAATTAAATTAGTATTAAAAAATTAAAAATTCGGTTCAGGGTTGGAAAATCGACATTTTTCGATTCATAAAAGCAGCCATTTTATTTGTTATTTTTTGATTTTTATGATGAATTATACCTACTTTATACATCAGAAAGAAGTAAACTGGTATTAAAAACCAACAAAATCTAAAAGACGATTCTACGGTTGGACAATTAGAACTTTTTGGGGTACATGAAACGGATTTTTTGTTTTGTTTGTAAAGTAAATATATATAATATTTTTGAAAGACGTTCATAGGTATTAGATATAAGAAAACCCAAACATTTAGCTTCCTAGCCGAAAAATTTAAACGTTTTCTTAAATATAAAAGTATCCGATAACATCATTTTGATTTTTTAATTAAACCTACTTTCTGTTTTGGCAAGAAAGAAAGAAGAATTTTTCTGTGAAGGGTATTTAAGATTCGGCACAGCCGAATATAGCACTTTTACTTGTTTTTATATCTAGTGCTTCGTGATCTGCTATTTTATTGTCATTGTTAATTGTGGTTGATACATTTTCACTGTTTGTGACGACATAGTCAATTATTGTGTTTGTGTTTGCGGTTATTCTCGTGTATTCGTTTACTATTAGTTTAAGTCCATTATCATTAAAGGCACACTCTAGTCAGTTTTTATATGTTCCTTCTTTACTCCAGTCTATGTTAAAATCGCTTACAATTATTATTTCATACTGTGCTTCACATATTTCTTCCATTACTTGTTCAAAAATTTGACAAAATTCTATTTCACTACTGCTTGGTGATCTATAAACCGCTAATATGACAAATTTGTTGTTCTTAATTGTCGCCATGTACGCACTTATCCAATAATTATAATCAGAAACTTTTTCCCCAATGTTTATCACATTCCATTGCTATTTAAAATAAATTATAACTCCACCTGTTCTATTTGAATTTGAGCGAGTATTATATTGATCATATTCTCTTAGTTGTATTTCTTGTTCTTCTGAAGTGTTTGTTAAATGTGTTTCTGTAAGGATTATAAAGTCTGGTTTTTGTTCATCAGCAATAACTTCCCGTTGATTGAAATTATTAACCAATCCACATATATTTGTATAAATACCATATATTTGCTGTGATTGTTATACATCTAACCCCAACCTCTTCTTCTTTTTCAGATAGAGTTTGTTTTTATAGACTTGACACTCTCTGTTTGATGTGACGTGATTTTCGTCAAGCCCCATGTTTAAATTCTTGTTCGCTATAATACAATTAATACACTTGTTTATTATTTCTTTTTCGCACTCTTTTGATCTATGTTTTCCATGGCATTTATAACAGGTTTCTTCATTTTTACACTCACTCGCCTTATGGTTGTATCCTTGACATTTAAAGCACATAATTATGTCAGTCCCATCAAATATTCTACATTTTTCCCACCCAATGTTTAATTTTTGTATTATCTTAATCTTTGTATATGTTTCCTTGTTAACTATTATTTTAGAATTATAAATCATTTTATTATATATTTTAACTTCGTATGATTTTACCACTTTCATTTCATGTTGTTGCAGTTGTTGATTTTGCCTCTTTATTTTTTCTATAAGTTCTTCATCTACTAGAATAACAAGGAACTCCAAAACATTAATAGACTATGTAATAGCAAAAATAAACACAGATAACAAAATAGCAGATCACGAAACTATTGACATTTTTATCAACAATGAAAATATACATAATGATGAGGTAGCAGAAGTTGGAGATATTTACTGCAAAACAAAGCAATGCAAGCTATTTTAAAATGCAACCGTTTTACGTCAATAAATTATATGCTGGAGACTCCAAAATAGATGAATATACATCAAAGATTGGAGCTTGCAACAGTGACGTTTATCAAGAAGATGTAGATGGGTGATGCACCTGATTACTTGATAGAACAATTACAGTATGTTTTTTTTTTTTTAGGAGTAGGACCAGCACTCAGGGGATGACCCTTACATATGCAGTGTATTGCGCTGGAACTGGGAAAATAGATTTTGGGAAGGAGGATAAAGGGAGTAGTGTCTGTGGATATTCGATTTGAACCTGCTCAAATTGTAAGTGGCGGGGAAGACATCTGCGGGTAGTTTGTTCCACATACGGACTGTTCGGCTAAAAAACGAATTTTTTCTGTAATGCGTAGTGCGATTCGTTGGAATATCGACCACAAACGCATGCGCGTTGAGCGTAAGAAAGAATGGGTTTCAGGAACAAGTTCCCTAATTTCACCAGAGCACCTGCCATTATAGTAACGATAGAACAACGATACGCACCCCACATTGCGACGATGCTCAAGAGAGTCAATAGAGTTGGCTACCCTACTGTCTCCGATGAGTTTCATCGCCCTCTCCTGTACGCGGTCGAGTAACTTCAAAATAGACTTTGAAGCACCGTCCCAAACATGAGAATTGTATTCCATCTTCGGTCGGATGTAAGTGGTGTAAATATTAAGAAGATCAGAAGGGGTGAAGTATCTCTTGCACCGTCTTAAGAAGCCAAGACACTTGAATGCTTCTTTTGCGACCTGAACGACATGTTCCGTCCATCTGACATCACACTGCACTTTCATGCCCAGAACATCAAGAGCCCCTGACTCCGTAATACTTACACCACCCATAGAAACAGATGAAGCAGCATGGTCATACGTACGTCGATGCGTAAGCATACAACACTGGGTCTTACGGGCATTAAAATCGACCCTGTTCGCCTGACCCCATTCGGAAATCTTCGCGAGGTCACTATTCAGAACGTCATTCATAAACTGCCTCCTTGTCTCGATTTCAGACGTTAACGGCCTGCAGTTAAATGAATAAGAATGCGAAAGGCTGCTATCATCTGCGAAAGAGTAAATAGGACAGGAAGTTTGGGAAAGTAGATCGTTAAGAAAAATTAGAAATAGAGTAGGAGAAAGAACGGAGCCCTGCGGTACCCCTGAGTTGACTCTGAACTCATCGGATGAGACCCCATCTATAACAACTCGTATAGAGCGATCCCTGGGGAAGCTCGATATAAACCGAGAGAAGGTGTCTCCGACACCAAATGCAATAAGTTTGGACAGGAGTGCTCCATGCCACACTCTATCGAACGCCTTAGAAATATCTAGAGCCACCACTTTACTTTCGCCAAAACGGTGTATGGAACTACACCAGTTTTCCGAAAGAAGGACCAATAGGTCACCCGTAGAGCGGCCTCTGCGGAAACCATACTGGCGGTCGTTTAGTAAGCTGTTGGACTCTAAATATTTCACAAGATGGAAGTTAAGCATAGTTTCCATCACCTTCGATATAGCAGAACATATTGCAATCGGGCGGTAATTTTCAGGGTTATTAGCCACTCCCTTTTTGGGGATTGGCGTTACATTAGCAACCTTCCAGCACATTGGAAATCTACCGGAGTGGTATAGTGTACTGAAAAGTTTGGCTAATGGACGTGCTAACGTCGAAGAGCACTGCTTCAGGACCAGTGCAGGGATTCCAACCGGCCCAGGAGACTTCCTTGTGCTGAGATCCGCAAGAACCCTTTTAACTGCACGCGCTCGAAAAAATATCTTAGGCATAGTTACGGATACTCTCTCGAGCGCGGGGAGTGGTTGAGAGCTATCAGGTAAGTGAGAGTTACTTGCAAATATTTCAGCCAATACATTAGCTTTATCAACCGGGTCAGTAAATATTTGGTCATTCCTCAAAAGAGTCGGAATTGAAGAACTAGCACTTTCCTTAACACTTGACGAATGACCAAAAACTCTTACTACCCCTTGGGGCAGTGAGAATTCTAGTGCGAATACGCTGCTCGTATAAAGCCTTTTCGCGTCTTAACACTTTGGCACACGAAGATCTTGCCTTCTTGCGTAGCAAATCAGTATAAGCATTTTTGTGTTTGCGTGTGTGGTATAAAATTTATGAAATAAAATAAAAACACAGTAATTTAATTAAAATTTGCGATTAGTTCCTTTATTTTTTCAATTATTTTTTACCTTGAATAGCTAGAAGTGTTTCCTAGAAAGTTCACAAAGCAAGTGCTATAACTAGTAAAAATTGAAGATGGCGAAGACAATGTTTAACCTACCCGTTAGCGGTTTACTCGTTGGAATCCAAGAAAATATTCCAGCCAAACAATGTTGATAATAAGGAATAATATTTGGATCCCAACAGAGAATTCCAATAAAATACATAGACGGAAAACTAATAAGTTAATAATACAAACAAAGATATCAAACGTAAAATTCAGCTTAAACATTGCCGGCCACCTTGCAGGAACATAGTTACATGCAAGACAGTGAATTTTAAGTATAAATAATAAAGTAAATACTTCGCTATAATACAAGGTATATTTATATATATTTTTTCATAATACAAATGCGAATGGTTTTTACGACAGATCCATCAACTGAGTTTTGCGGCATGGTTTTCAGCAGATCCATAAACTGAATATGGTTTTTACCACAGACCCATAAACTGAACCCGTGCGGGATGGTTTTGATCAGATCCATGAACTGTGTTCAAAAACGATATTAAAACGGGGATTGGCCAGAAATGACCCACCCGAATATCGTGTGTTGAGCCATCAGACAACCCGGACTCGTCGTTGATTGGCCTGTAAATATTTGGGCAACTACTTCTGGCCCCAAAACCAGTGCCACCTGACCGGAGTGGTAAAATGTGGGGTCCGCCAACTTGAAATCAGGAAATTGATTTCCAATTGTTGGCGATACATCTTCGACGGGCGTTTTCACACCATGCATCGCAGAAACTTTAGCGGTTAATGAAATCCGCTTTAATGGGTCATAAATCGATTCAATATTCACACGACAATATGAATCTGCAACAGGAATCATTAACCGCTGCACCAAATGTTGGCAAATATAGCTGTGGCTGCAGCAAAGGTCAATGACTCCCCGCAATTGAATCTTTTTATTCCCCATGCGCAACTTCACCTGAAATGTTGGTGAGAACGCTATCACGTGGCGAAGAGGCAGCATAGGCCCAGCCGACGTACTTGAGAGCGGCCGTGAAGACGCAGGCACTGGCTTCGATTTGATGGTGGAGAATTTTTTGTCTTTTGCACCCGGAGAATGCAGCAGAGTGTTATGTTCACCCTGACATCTATTACACTTCCGAGTGCTAGGACAATCTTTTCTTGTGTGGTGCTCTGACAAACAGCGCGAGCAGTAACCAAAGGTAAGGATATGCCGCAATTTTTTGTCATGGGCCAAGCGTTTGAATCGAAGGCACCCTCGTAAGGGATGCGGTTTCTTGCAAAGTTTGCATTGCTTGGCCTCAACCTTTTCGACGACTTTCGGCGACGTCAACGAGTCGGAGTTGTCAATGGGCTGGCGTTTGCTGGCGACTTCGATGGTATTCGTTGAAGTGGCAGGACCATCCGCCTTGGGAATGACCGCAGAAACCCCTTCAGACAGCGGTGCCTCCAATGATGGGCCCGATACCTCCATCGCCTCTTCGTATTCCTCCAGCAATACAGCTTCAGAAAAAATGGGTAAAGCGTCCATATTACTAGGAAAGAATGAAGTTTAGTAAATGCGATAAAATTAGGTGGTCAAAATGACCAGTTTTGTGATTGGTCGTCTAACAATCCCATTTTGTGTTCGAACGTCGGCGACGCGAACATGATCATCAGTACCTGGATACGTTTTCACGACCCGACCTAACTTCCAGGCAGTGGGCGAAAGTTGCTCATGACGAATAGCAACTAAATCATTTACAGCTATATCACGCTCAGGAAATTTCCATTTATAACGTTTATGCAAATTCTGTAAATATTCTTCTTTCCATCGGCGACAGAAATCATGCGTAAGTGCCTTAACTTTGCGGTATCTATTTATCAAACCTATTGCTGACTCATATATTGAAGGTTCAGGGGGCGCCAATATTGGCCCGCCTATCAAAAAATGACCCGGAGTAAGAGCCACTGGCTCATTAGGACCATCCGACATAGGACATAGTGGGCGCGAATTTAGGCACGCCTCTATTCTCGCGAGCACCGTCGAAAGCTCCTCAAATGTATACTTAACAGATTGAGCCTCCTTGCGAAAATGATGTTTAAAACTTTTGACAGCCGCCTCCCAGAGTCCCCCCATATGGAGCGCACCAGCTGGGATAAACCGCCATGAAAGACCCTGAACTCCAAATGTTGAACACATACGAGCCTGACTTTCCTTCAAAAAAGTGCGAAAATCTTTTTCAATCTCCCGAGAAGCACCTACGAAATTTGTGCCATTGTCAGAAAATACTGTTTGTGGACAACCTCGCCTAGCAATAAAACGATGAAAAGCAGCCAAGAAGGCATCCGAGGACAAATCCGTCGTAGCTTCTAAATGGACTGCTTTGGTGGAGAAGCAAACAAAGATACAGACATAGGCCTTTGTTATTCGACAAGATCGACCAGTAAAACTTCTTAGGTCAAAGGGACCTGCGAAATCCACGCCAGTAGTGGTAAAAGGACGATTTAAAGTAGTTCGCTCTGGAGGAAGTGCCGCCATGATCTGATTGCATGTGCGTTTCCTATCCAAAATGCAACGTTTGCAGCGGTTCACTACAGTGCGAACCAACACCTTGAGCCGTGGGACCCAATATTCAACGCGTATAATCCGCAGCATCAGCTGATTCCCGCCATGAATCGAAATCATATGTACAAACTCTGACAACAAAATCGTAAACCTACTTGAATATGGTAGAATAATTGGATGTTTTTCAGTGTAGGATAAAGAGGGAGATTTCACCAAACGACCATTCAACCTCATTACTCCATTGCTGTCCAAAAAGGGATTAAGGGACTGTAACGAACTTTTTGCGGAAATCGATTTTTTCAACAAAAGACACTGATATTCCTCAGGATAATGAACTTTTTGAGCCAAAATCGCCAATCTCAACTTCACCTTCGATATTTCATCACCTGAAATCGTTGTCGACTCAAAAGTATACTTGCCCCTATGTGCAGAATGTGTCCGATAGTAAAAACGAAACAAATATGATATCACTCTGAGAGCGCGATCAAGCTTAGAAAATCTATTCAACACATCTTCAAAATCTGAAAAGAATACTGCATGCGTCTTAATAGCTTTGGCTTCGACATCTGTGTCCATAGGCGAAAGATCCTTTATGGTCCAATTAGACTTAGCATTACGCAGCCACGTCGGTCCATGCCACCAGAGATCACTTCCTGCCAGATCCGAAGGTGAAACTCCTCTACTAGCTAAATCTGCTGGATTATCTTCCGACCTAACATGATACCAGTTGTGTTTTCCGACATTCTCCTGAATTCTGCACACTCTATTAGCAACAAACGTTGTCCAACTACTTGGCGTTTTCCTCAACCAACAAAGCACAATAGTAGAATCGGTCCAACAATACACCTGTTTGATTGAAATACCAATTTCGCTACTCACTGTTTTTAAAAGCTCAGAAGCCAAAACTGCTCCACAAAGTTCCAGCCGAGGCAAAGAAATAGATTTAATAGGAGCGACTTTCGTCTTACAAGAGAGTAAGTGTGCATAAATTTGGCCAAATGCTTCAATGCGAATATAAATTGCCCCCGCGTATGCTTTTTCCGAGGCGTCGGAGAAAACATGAATTTCTGCTATAAAATCTGGAGAATAATGTACCCATCGCGGTATCCGAATACTGTTTACATCCTTATAAAAATCAACGAATTTTCTCCATTCCCTTTCTGTTGACGAGAGCAAGAAATCATCCCAATCAATATTGTCGAGCCAAATCTTCTGCATAATCATCTTTGCGACAACAATTACCGGAGCTAGCCAACCTACAGGATCGAATAGCTTTGCAATCGTAGACAAAACCTCTCTTTTTGTATACCTAGACCTCTCAATAATGGGCTCCACTTTGAAATAAAATGAATCCAGCTGAGCATTCCACTGAATACCCAGTGTCTTCGAACTACTAGACTCCACAAAGGTCAAAAGCTTTGAATCCACCAAGTAATCTGGCGGTAAATCATCAACAATTTTGATCTCATTTGATGTCCATTTCCTCAATTCAAATTTAGCTGAAGACAAAACAGTTCTTAATTCGTTTCGGGCTCTCAAAGCAGATGAAATATCATGAGCCCCCGTCAATACGTCGTCAACGTACATATCCTTGCGTAAAATATCAGCAGCAAGGGGGTACTCAGTCTCCGAATCCTCTGCCAACTGTAACAATGTCCTTATGGCTAAGTAAGGAGCGCAGTTGACACCAAACGTCACTGTCTGTAACTCATACGTCATTACCTCTGCCACGGGAGAAGATCGAAAAAGAATACGCTGAAATGGCGTATGAGCGGGATCGAGACGAATTTGTCTGTACATCTGAGTGATATCGCAGTTAAATACATATCGAAAGAGCCTCCAACGCAAGATCAACAGAACTAGATCTGATTGTAAAGTGGGCCCCACATAGAGGCAATCATTTAGACTATTTCCATTAGAGGTTCTGTTCGATGCATTAAACACCACACGCAATTTTGTGGTCTTTCTGTCAGGCTTAATCACTGGGTGATGAGGAAGGTAACACGAAAGAGAAGGTTTAGCAAAATTATCCGATACAGGCTTCATATGACCTAAAGTTAAATATTCTTCAACCACATCATCATATAATTCCTTGACATTAGGTTTACGCAACAAAGAGGATTCATT
The DNA here is from genome assembly GCA_951800035.1 of Linnaemya tessellans. NCBI lineage: Eukaryota > Metazoa > Arthropoda > Insecta > Diptera > Tachinidae > Linnaemya > Linnaemya tessellans. The sequence continues at coordinate 41,019,659 of OX637533.1, read as the reverse complement.
TCTCAAGAATTGTGCCATGACATTCTGTTTCGAAAAGCCTAAACTGATAGAATGAGGAAATTCCGGCTTAAAAGGTAGCGTCACTACATAACGACCGTCGGAGTCGCGCCGCGTCGTTTTCCTATAATTATCCTCACAAAATTTATCCATCGGTGAAACAATTTTCCTTTTAGGAGTTTCTTCAAGTTCCCAGAAGCGAAGAAGATTTCTATTTAAATTGTCTTCCAGAGACGCTTCTATGGTGGTCGAATAAGTCTGAACGCGTGATTCTTGAACAGATCCTGTAACAATCCATCCGAATACGGTCCGTTGCGCCACCAAAGATCCGAAAATATCACGATTAATTTCGCCTAAAAGAATCTGTGGATACAAATCAGCGCCTAAAAGTACATCAACAGGCCGAGTTTGGTAAAAACGAGGGTCTGCTAGCTGTAAATTCGTAAAACTATTACGATAACTAGAGCCTACAATAAACGAAGGCAGATGGCCTGATATATTAGGTAGTACCAGGGCCATGGTTTCCAATAGGATAGATGAATCTAAGGGAGAACCAATTTTCAAACTACAAACTTTTCTAGTAGTGGCAGAAAGAGTTTGATTAATTCCTGAAACTCTGACATTCGTAGAATGTGCAATTAGTTTCAAGCGATTCTGTAAATGCTCAGAGATGAAAGATGACTCTGAAGCGGGGTCAATCAAGGCTCGAGCTGGGTAAGTCATACCATTGTGAACAATATTCACCATAGCTGTTCCCAGAAGCACTTTTCGGTTCTGAGAGACATGAAATACCTGTCGAGTAGGATTACTGCTCGAAGATATGCCACTCGATGTAGAAGGCAGGGAGTAATCTACTTGAGCATTCTGGGCCAAATTGCCAGACGTGGTAGCAAAATTATCCCTAGGCGCAACTTCCGAGGTAGCATTATCTCGATGTAGTAAAGTATGATGCCTTTTATTGCAAATACTGCAATTAAAGCACTCTTGCAATTCTTTACTTCATGTTCACGTGATAAGCAATTCACACAACAATGAAATTTTTTCACCGTTGAAAATCGTTCCGAAATTGAAGAATTCTTGAACCGCTTACATCCTCTCAAGAGGTGTCCTGAATTCCGACATAAAACACAAGACGTAGAAGCAGAAGTAGAATTTACAACATGAGCCCTGACCCTGTGACCCGAATTTTTTACAGATTGCTGCGAACTTTTAAGATCATGAACACACTCTAAAGTCTGAATCCTTTCCGTCAGAAATTCATCGAAACTTTTCCACGAGGACAAAACCGATTTATTACGAACACTTTGTTCCCATAAACTAACGGTAGAAGTGGGTAAGCGTTGAATCGAAAGGAAACTTAAAATAGGATCCCAATTGTCTGTTGAAACTTTGTAAATAGAAAGCGATGTGAGACAATTATTAATACCGCGCTGCAAAGTTTTTAAACCGGCACTAGATTCCTTATCAACGGAGGGAAGGTTAAATAATAATTTCAATTGGTTATTAACCAACATACGAGGATTTTCATATGCCTCCTTAAGGTTTCGCCAAGCAACATCAAACCCCTCGTTACTTAACGGGCACTTAGACACGATTTCATTCGCTTCACCGGCGGTCTTACGTATTAAATAGCAAAGACGTTCTATATTACTAAGACGCGAACTATTTATATATATGGCTGTAAATAAATCTCTAAATGTAGGCCATGATATATAATCTCCTTCAAATGTTTTTACATCACAAGGAGGTAGTGTTAAATTATGTTCTGAGTTGTGTGAGTTTTTAACAGAAGATTCATTTATTTTTGGCGTATTAACTTCTAAATATTGAGACTTTTCATTAATCAAGGCTAAACAATTAAGGTAAGTCATATAAGTACTCTGATATTTAGAAGCAGCCACATTTACATCTTCAGAGTTCACTTTTGTATTATCGTCAACATAGTCGACCCACCCTTCATATGCATCCTTAACTTTTTCCCATAAATTCTTTAATTCGTCACGTTGAATTTGTAGCGTAAAAATCGTATGGAAATCCTCATGACAGTCATTAAAATTCGCTGCGAATTTAATGAGGGAATCCGATACGCGCGTAAATTTATTTAAATATTTATTCGCCATGATTTAGTTTTGAATATATAAATTAATCGCAAATTTATGGGAGAAAATTAATGCACACACGATATAATAGTCAAAGTGACCAACGGTAGGGTGTATACCAAATAAAGTAAAAAGAACAAGATGAACAAATAAACAACTTTGTAATTACAAATTAAAGCAAAAAGAAACTCACACTTGTTGTTGCACTCAGTTATAATAATATATAAGTTATAATAAATATTATTTAATTTAATTGTAATAATTTAACACTCAGTAATTTAAAATAGAAAGTGCAAATATTTTATAAAAAATTATTTTTATTTGCAATTCCGTCCGTCCACGTAAATAAAACCACAGAAGATTTTTTTCGTATCAACCGAAAATTAATTAAAACAAACGTCAAAAATAATGGTTAATTATTTCTACTTATGAGGGATGAAACGCGATCAATCACAAAAACAATTTATGTATATAATTATATATGTATATACAAGTGTATAATATGTATGTGTGTATTTTATTTCTTTTATTACCTTACACACTTTTTCTTTTTTCACTTTAACACAATTAAATTAAGAACTTATTTTACGCACCTTGAATTTAAATGTTCGATATTTTCCAAATAAACGAAGAATATTTTGGTGGTTTGGATGAATTCTCTACGATGAAATTCCTTGATGCAAGAAAAAGAAAATACGATGAGTTAATTTCTTATAAAAATTTCCAAGGAATCCGGCTCAGAGGACCAAATGTTTGCGTGTGTGGTATAAAATTTATGAAATAAAATAAAAACACAGTAATTTAATTAAAATTTGCGATTAGTTCCTTTATTTTTTCAATTATTTTTTACCTTGAATAGCTAGAAGTGTTTCCTAGAAAGTTCACAAAGCAAGTGCTATAACTAGTAAAAATTGAAGATGGCGAAGACAATGTTTAACCTACCCGTTAGCGGTTTACTCGTTGGAGTCCAACAAAATATTCCAGCCAAACAATGTTGATAATAAGGAATAATATTTGGATCCCAACAGAGAATTCCAATAAAATACATAGACGGAAAACTAATAAGTTAATAATACAAACAAAGATATCAAACGTAAAATTCAGCTTAAACATTTGTTATTGATGTTCAACCTACAACCTAAGAAATAATCATGATTTTAGGGCTTAAATTTACATCCCGTATCATGCTCCGATTTTTATGAAACTTTTGTCATGAAATTTTGGAGCGGACGCACTTAGTTTGGGAGTTATAGGCCTCTAAAGTTCAAACATGTATGTGTCTATAACTTCCTTCATATTATTGCTACATAGTTCATATGGATATCGTTGGAAAGGTCTTATAAATACCAAACGATATATAACAACCTAAGGTTCTACTGATTTTTTTACAAAAGTACTGTTAAATCGAAAATGGGTCTATATAAAGGTATTTTATTATATAGTAAAATGAATAGAAGACATTCACACCTTTCATTTGACACCTACATACATATATCATAAATATCTGATAAGGAATGAAGACACTACAAAGGAATTAAAACTTAAAATAAGGCCAGGTATGATTTTACTGAACGTTGAAACATTTGATACAGATGTAAAAACAAGCCTGAGGCCGACAATGCAGAAAATCTTTACTCAGCGAAGCCACTGTTCGAGATACATAGAGGAGAAAATCCTTAAGCAGAAATTCTTGCACTAATATAAAATAGTAGAACATAAAAATTATTTTAGAGAAAAATATTTATCTGGGCTCGTTGTGGTACAAAATACTATGAGGAAGAAAATCTTAGAGCCCGGTAGGACTAGATTTTCAGTCCACTATTATCACAAGAAAAATTTAAAAAAAAATTTTGTGTTACACTTATTGTATATTTGTGTATACTTAATATGTGTAATTCTATGAAAAAATAACTATCTTCAACTTTTAAATCGTCTGTAGTGTATTCATTCCTTATTAGATATTTATGGTATAGGTATCAAATGAAAGGTGTGAATGTCTTCTATTAATTTTAGTATAAAATAAAATAGCGTTATTTAGACCCCTTTTCGATTTAACGGTACTTTTGTGAAAAAGTCAATATAATAAAATGAATTTTTAACCCCTAGCCTTTCAAAAATCAGTACAACCTTAGGCTGTTATATACTGTTTGAAAGGTATTTGCTTTCCAACGATATCCATATTAACTATGTAGCGTTAATGTGGAGGATGTTATAGGCATTAGAGGGCTATAACTCCCAAACTAAAAGCGTCCGCTCAAAAATTTTTCTACCATAATTCTTAGATTTAAGAGTACTACCCATGACAAAAGTTTCATAAAAATTGGAGCATGATAAGGGATGTATATTTGTTCCGATTTTATATTACAACGTGCAGATACAAACTCAATACAACGTTCACTTTTTTACAAAGGACTTAAAAGATATAACATTATGCATCATAGTATCAAAGATGAAACAAATATTAATATATTCCGAAAGAAAGCTGTCAATTTTATTAGAAATACCAATGTAAACTTAATTTATTTCCGAGAATGTATGATTTTGAAAATATTTTTAAAATGTAATGTAAAGTATTATAAACACTACTAATAAATAATAAAAATAATATATACATATATATATATATATATATATATATATATATATATATATATATATATATATACATATATATACATATATATATATATATATATATATATACATATATATACATATATATATATATATATATATATATATATATATATACATATATATATATATATATATATATATATACTATGAGGAAGAATATATATACATATATATACATATCGAGCCATAACCGCCAAAAAAGCTTAAGCGACATGTTCTTCGAAAATTGTTTTTTGATGATAATCGATTATTTACAATAATTTGGAACATCTGCCAATATATCACAGTCATCTTAATTATCGTTACGGAAATGCAGCAAAAGAAATTTTAGCTTAACTGCATTTTTCCCTTAAATTTATAATTTGTAACTGCAAAGTGTCGGTTAAGCTAACGTTTTCTTTTTCATGTAAAGCAAAAGTAGTGTCAAACATTCAAGAATATCAATGAGACAGTTAAAACATCTTGCTAAGAACAGTAATAACAAGTTTTTAAATTTTTTGGTCAAATTAACTGATTTTTGACTACATCGAGAATATCTTAACCTTCAGAAACATGCATTATAATATAGGAAATTCGTTAGAACTATTAACATTAAATATTACAATCAACTACAATTCTCTGTGTTTAATATTGGGGTTCTATTTCCACTTAAACCAAGGATAATTCAAAAATATTTCTCCCGTAAAATTTACTTTTTGTCGCTTAAGCATTAACATTAAATATTACAATCAACTACAAGCCTATGTGTTTAATATTGATGTTCTACTTCCATTTAAACCAAGGATAATTAAAAAATATTTCTCCCGTAAAAATTTACTTTTTGTCGCTTAAGTTTTTTTTGGCGGTTATGGCTCGATTTATATATATGTAAATATATATATATATATATATATATATATATATATATATATATATATATATGTATATATATATATATATATATATATTTTTTTTTTTTTTTATTCATGGGATGAATGGGATGAAATCATCGAAAGACCCTGGCAGTGATGGTGTTTGCCAGGAGTGCGAGACTTTAACACGCTAAAACACCCCTTTACACTGACCCAAAACCTTTCCCTGTGGTACTGCCGTAAGGCTTTACATCACAGGGTGGGAATAGATCCTAGACCTAATCTAACCTAAAGAGATTCTTCTGCGAATCTCTTCCAACCTACGAAGCTCCAATAGAACGAATTTTGCAAAATTGCATACACACGTCCAGTTGTACAAAGATTCCAACATGGTTGGAACTATGTGTCCGGCCTAATTCTACGCCCTAAATCTGCTTCTAAGCACTCTCTTCTACTATTGAATCGTGGACAGATGAAGAACACATGCTCGGCATCTTCCACGACATTACCATCACAGCTCGGACAAAACGGAATACTGTCATGTCCGAAACGGTACAAGTACGACCTGAAGCAACCATGTCCAGTCAAAAACTGTGTAATATAGTAGTTCAAGTCACCGTGCTTTCTTGATAACCATGTACTGATGTCAGGTATCAGTGAGTAAGTCCATCTTCCCTTATCAGTCGCTGTCCATCGTGCCTGCCACTTACGTAGGCACAAATCTGTCACACCATTTGTACTGTCCGATATCGCCTCTAATTCGATGGGCATCATACCGGCAATGACAAAAGCTGCCTCGTCGGACACAGTTCGGAATGCGCTACATACTCGCAGGGCGGCCAGCCTATACACAGGGGATATCAGATTCACATACGTAGAATATCTCAGTGAATCTGACCATAAAGGGGATGCATATAGGATAATGCTTTTAACTACACTAGAGATCAATTTCCTCTGCAGATATTTCGGACCTCTTGTATTTGGCATGATCCGGGATAAAGCTGAGCAGGTCTTCGATGCTCTGGCACCTATATACTTAAAGTGCTCATGAAAAGATAGACGTGTGTCAATCATGACTCCAAGGTATTTTAGACATTCCCTGGATTCTATGCTACACGTACCAATATTAAGCCTAATGGTTTCCCTACGTTTCCGACTACTAATCAGAACCGCCTCTGTTTTATGGTCAGCTAGAGCTAGACCCATTGACCTGAGCCAAGACCTAACGATCTGAATACTGGCATTTGCAATGGTTTCCGCCTCTAGCAACTCTTTTGCTTCACATACTAACGCTATGTCGTCTGCGAATCCAACTATCTTTGCCTTCTCAGGTAGATTTAACCTCAATACTCCATCGTACATGACGTTCCACAGTAGTGGGCCAAGTACTGATCCTTGAGGCACACCGCCAATTATCTGGCGTCTCCTAGTACCTTTATCGGTGTCATAAACTAGCTCTCTATTTCGGAAATAATCCTGTATAATTGCCAGTAAATACCCTGGGATGTCTAATCTTGCTAAGGCTTCAACAATACGTCCCCAGTTTGCCGTGTTGAAGGCGTTCTTTACGTCTAGGGTTACGACTACACAATACTCCTTAGCTCCATTTCTCCACCGCTCCCCTTGGATAGCCCTAGCAGCAGTTTCTACTACAACCTTGATAGCATCCACTGTTGATCTTGCTTTCCTGAAGCCATATTGGTTATTTGATAAACCATTCTTAGCTTCAACACAGCCTTCCAATCTTCTACAGATTATACTTTCTAGCAGTTTCCCACTCGTATCTATCATACACAGTGGACGATAAGAGGAGGGGTCGTCTAGCGGCTTATTATCCTTGGGTAACAGTACCAGCTTTTGTCTTTTCCACATTGTTGGAAAAATTCCCTGGCTCAAGCATGCGCTTATTACCTTCAACAGGTACTCAGGGTGGAGTTTGACAGCTTCTTTTAGCACCATATTTGGAATACAATCTAAGCCTGGTGCCTTATTGTCTTTAAATTTCGAGACAGCGCCTTCTATCTCGGAAATCGTAACCGGAGGAATATCGGAAAATGCAGCCGAATAGCTGTTTTGCCACGTAGGAATTTCCTGTTGGGGAAAGAGATGATCTACAATTCCCCTGAGAATAGGCTCCTCTCTTGGCGGCGATGGACCAAGACATTTAAGTCTCTTGGTTACCAGTTTATATGCAAGGCCCCAAGGATTACCATCTAATTCCTCACATATATTAAGGAAACAGCTGCGCTTACTCCTACGTATTGCAATCTTCAACGCTTTCCTTTTATCCTTATATATTTGATGGTGTACACTGTTCTCTAGACTACCTCGCGTCCTTGTATACTGCCTTCGGGAGGTTATGCACTCCGAACGCAACCTAGCAATTTCACCATTCCACCAGTAAACTGGAGGCTTATTTGGTGACCTTTTACGCTTCGTCATGCTCACATTGCACGCACTCGTGATATGGCTCACTAATTGTTCTGCCATATCTTCAGCCGAACCATTCAGTTGCATGTTCTCCATACAAGCTGCGAAGATATCCTTATCAAAGGTATTTATCTTCCAGCCTGTCAAGTCTCGTGCTTGTACAGCCACATGGTGCTGTTCATCTTGTACATCTATGATTATAGCGCTATGATCGCTATGAGTATAAATGTCAGATGATCTCCAGTTCACCTGGCTTGTGATGCTGCTACTGGCAAACGTAATGTCAATTACCGAACCAGCATCACCTCGTCTGAAAGTTTGTTCAACCCCATTATTCATGAGTACAACACTCAATGCAGAAAAGGCTTCCAAGAGCACTCTACCTCTTGCATTCGTCAAGGGGCAGCCCCATTCAACAGCCCACGCATTAAAGTCACCTGCTATTATGACTGGGTTCTTGGTGGCTGCATCTGTTACTATATTATCAACTATGCTTCGAAAGTCCTCTATAGAATACCTAGGGGGAATATAGCAGCTGTACAATGTGATACCAGAGATAGTGGCTCGGGCATACCCACATTGTGATGTTATTCTATCCCGTAGTGTTAAGGTGCTGATGTTCCATATCGCCGATGTATCCGTGTTATCAGAAACCCAATTTACAGATCCCATGGTCCTATATGGCTCACTCAGCACAGCGACGTCTACATTTAAATCTCGAACGCTTTGCTTAAGAAACTCTTGTGCTGCCTGGCAATGGTTGAGATTTAACTGTAATATACGCATTTTGATGTCTTAAGTTTGGTTTTAAACCTTAAGTTTCTGTAGCGCCTTTTTGTAGTATGGACAAACTGCACCTCCGGTGACATGATCACTAGCGGTGTCTGTTGCATTCCTACAAAGCAAACACGACGGTTTTTTGGAGCACGTTCCAATTTTGTGGCCGGTTTCGCCACACCGTAAGCAATTATTAGAAAGGTCCTTCCCCTTACAATTTGCGGCCCTATGTCCATAATCTAGGCATCTAAAGCACCTTATCGGCGTTGCCTTTTCGCGTATTCGGCAGACGACCCAACCAATGCGTATCTTCGCCATCTGCACAAGACGGCTAGCTATGGCAGCACTTACGCCAATGGTGGCAGTTTGTGTTCCTCCATACGCTCTCCTCAACGATTTAATTGCAGCAGGCTGCAGAGATTTCAAATCGTCGGATGCTTTTATGAGGGCTTCATAAACGTCCTCCTTAGAGGTTACCTCATCTATATCCCTAATCTCGACTCTAACCTCATGGGATATTGCCCTTACTTCGGCGACCTGACCTAGTACCGATTCTACTGTCGACCTGAATTCACTTGTATCCTGGTGCGCGGGTTTATTCAACTCCAACAACAATTCACCCTTACCAGTCTTCCTAATGTTCCTCACACTTTGGCCCAGATTATTCAACTTTGGGTCTTTCTTCACTTGTCTGAGGATATCAGCATAGGAAGCATCCCCGCACGTTTTAATTACCAAAGCATCTGGTATATATATAATATATATATATACATATATATATATGTATATATATATATATATATATATATGTATATATATATATATATATATATATGTATATATATATGTATATATATGTATGTATATATATATATATATATATATATATATATATATATATATATGTATATACATATACATATATATATATATATATATATATGTATATACATATACATATACATATATATATATATATATATGTATATATATATATATATATATATATATATATATATATATATAAATATATATATATATATATATATATATATATATATATATATATATACATATATATACATATGCATATCAGTATATATGTGTTTATATACATATATGGATATATTTTACGAGTATCTGTACATGTTAAGGGACCGAATTTTGACCACTACGCGATCCTCCTGTTAATGAATTACTTTAACTTTGACATGCATATATTAAAGATCAATATTAAAGTAATGATTTTGGTAAAAAAAAGACTTCTATAAAATTTTAGAACACGTCGGCTGCCTTTTTCTTAAGGAGCCTAGACGCGGTCAAAATGCTTGCTGTCATTTTCGTGTATGTGTGCTTGCTGGCTTGAAGCACTTAGGCTTGTTAACTCGTCAATCATGCATTTCTGATTTGATATTGTAGTGTTCGTATGGAATATTAAAAAATTAAAACAAACGAAAATTTTAAGAAAAATGTCTCTAAATAAAGAAATATTAATAGATATAATGTCAGCGTGTTTGCAAAAAAAGAAAAGCAAAACAGAAAGAGTATAACAAAAAAAAAAACGCATGTGGATCACACATGTTTTAATTTTTATTCCGCATTTTTTACACTTTCTCACTATGAAAAATTACATGAAAATTAATATTTGTTCGTGCTTGAGATAATACTACAATACATTCACAACCATGTGACAGCAAGCATGCTAAAAATCTAAATTTTTTGATTTTTCTTCAAGCATCGTCGGTGTCACACATACTAACAAATTTTAACTCATACTATAAGAATGCTTGCCATGCATTTTGACCGTGTCTAGGCCCCTTTATAGTTAAAGCTCGATATTCGTACATTTAAGTTACTCTGTCAAAATTGATAACCGGTATGTACTGTCCGACTGAACGTTCAGGTTCGGCGAAAATCACTTTTGATGTTCAGAATATTTACCGAACACTGAACTTTCTTTTTTGTTAAATTACATATTCGTTAAAAAGAAAGAAAGAATACAACAATGACAAAGTAAAATAATTATATGTGTAAGAATTTCGTTATCTTTTTTGCAGACGTTGAAAAGTACTAGAAAAGGTTAAATTTTATTTCAGCAAAAAATTTTATTTACACATAAATACGATTCTTCTTTAATCTTATTATTTATCACAACTTGTAGTTTTTTTTTTTTGGAGCTTTTAGGTTTAACTTTCTGTTTGTTATTGTATTCAATATTTCGCTAACCGACGTTATCTTCATCAGGAAACTATGTATATACCATTGTCAAATACTTTTTTGTGCAAAATATTTTTTAAAAACCATATGCCATAAAATTGGAAATATTGCAAAATATTAATTATAACATGTGTAAGTATTATAAATATGTAGCATATAAGAATTTTCACTTTAAATAGTGATCCGAAAAATAAACTAATTCAAAATGGTAACTGACATTGTAAGAAACATTTCAAATATTTTAACATAGAATTTTTAGAATGTTTCATACATATGAACATATTTAATATATATTAGCATAGATTGTTTACGTAAACATGGAGTATCACATAAAATGTAAACGAAATTACAAAAATTTCACATGAAATTTATGACATATATTTTCAAGTGAGGTGAATGAATATTTCACGGGAACAAACTTTTCACTTGTCATTCACGATAGGGGTGATATATTCCTGAAGAAGCTCATCTACGGTTAGCAAAATATTGAAGATAATAATAAATAATAAAAGTTGAACCTAAAGCTCAAAAAACCTGCAAGTCGTGATTTATTCGTAAAAAGTAAAATTTCTCACATTTTATTTCAATAAAAAAATTTAATAAAATGCACAATTATATAAGTATGTAGGAAATAGTGAATTATTTTTGTACATACATATGTACATATAGGTTAGATCCTGCGTATCTCTGTAGACATGCCATATTTTTCAAAAGTGATGCAAAACGACAGCTTTTACTCCCCGTGAGATACCGATCTATTTGTGATAGACTGTGCGTGTTGCTAAATGAGATTTCCAGTTTTCATTTAAGAATAAGTTTTTTTTGCTTATTTCAAGGGATTGAAGTAGGTTTTTATATGCACAATACACCATGTATTTTTCGATATCGTTTTTGTTTTTTTTTTTATTATTAATATTTATGATTGTTATTTTATATACTTGTTTATAGATATACATTTATGTATAAGCTTATTATTATTTGTATTTTTATGTAACGATCAAGAATGATAAAATAAAGATTACACCAACAAGCTGAAAAAAATACTTTTCTGCGCATGATGGAACTCTGACGTCATGCAACATGTGTTCTGATTGGCTAATAAAATTCAGCTGGAGAACTATTATGTTATTGTAAAAACAGGACAGTGGGGCAAATTGCGATTTTTCAAATTAAATTTGTTTGACAATAATTTTAAAAATTATTTTATAGTTATTTTATATAAATATTGAACCCAAGTGCTAATTACTTTTATTTTTTCCGCATTCAAAAGAATTTTTTTTGCTTGCAAAATATCAGCCATAACTTCCTTTGAGCTTCATCTCTTGGAAAACTATAAAATGACACAGCTTTTTGAAAACAAAAAAAATTTTGATAACAATATTACATTTTAACACAATTATTTCTCACTTGTTTTTTTGCTGTTACTTTGTTTCCAATTGCCCACTGCACATTTCATGCTTACTCTTTTTGTTCTATTTTCTCATTAATTCTGGTTTTTTGTTTACAGTTTATGAGCTTTAAAAATCAAGTTTTAATAACTTTTTTACACTTTAAGTTATATAATAGTTATTTTAATATATTTGTTTTAAAATATAACACAATTTATTATAAAATATAACACAAAACTTGCACTTTTATAAATCCGATTTAATTTGCTTGTTGGAAATCTCTCTGAGTAAATTGTGTGAAGAGTTGCCAAATATAGCATAAAATATTAATTTTGTACGAGAAAGTATTAGTTTTGCATATAATAAACATTTGGCAATCTCTTCGAGGGAACAAATACGTCATCAAACGGTAAATCATGCGCAAGGCGTAATCTTTATTTTATCATTCTTGGTAACGATGGCTGAACAGATCAAACAAATAAAATAGACACAACCTTCTTAGTCAAAAGCACGTTTTAGTAGTACATTACATAGTTGCCACAGGCAACAGTGTCGCCGCCAAATAATAATAAGAAATCAAAATACATACATGGTAGAACAATAATCTAATACAAATATGGTATGACAACTCGGCCAATCCTGTCTGTAACTCGTCCTCCAGTTTACTCATCCAGTGGGTTTGAATTGGGATCATCATAAGCATCATCGATATCAGGATACAGTGTGCACCAGGGCTTCATCTTATCACTACTTGCAACGGTCGAGAATTTTCGCTAATTGCGTTGAGCATCTTCAATGTCTTCCAGAATGTATCTGTCATATCGGAGAACCTTTTTAATGGCATATGGCCCCTTGTATTTCTCCTGCAGTTTCCGTGAATCACCAGTGCTGGGAATGGTACCTTCAAGCAGAACCAAATCATTTTCTTCATATTTATGAGGTGGTTTATGTTTCGAGTCGAATCTAGCTTTCCATATTTTTCTTGCTTGGTCGATGTTTCCAATGGCATCATCACACTTTTTGTTCATCATTGAATTTTCGATATCGATATTAACATCCTGCGCTGCTGCCAGCATTTTATTTCCAGTTAGTATATCTCGTATTGGAAAATCAAAGACAAGTTCCATAGGGGCATATTTTGGTGTTTTATTTACATTAGTATTCAGAGTCCACTGCAGATTTCTGATTTCAGCGTCCCAGTCTTTGGCATCACTTACAGTTGATTTTAAGTAAGATAGGATTGATTTATTAACCCTTTCAGCTAGACCATTAGCTCTCGGAGACTGCCACCTTGATATGTTGTATGTTATTTTCAGAGCAGAAGTATTCAAAACAATGTGACGTAAAAGCAGTGCCACGGTCGGTAACCAACACCTTCGGCATCCCAAAATATAGCGGTAGTCCATTAAATGCATCTATAACAGGTTTAGTTTTAGTTGATTTTACTGGACACAATATGGCATAGCGAGTTAGAGCGTCGACAATCACCAACAAGTGCTCGTAACCCTTACGGTTTCTTATGAATGGGCCTAGGTGGTCCATATGCATAATTTCAAACCGAATTTTAGAGATGTCCATCCCATACAGCTCACATTCATTTTTCATTGGCTGCTTATAAAAGCGATTTTTCTTGATAGTGAACTCATTTGCATACTGTTTATACTGACTTGATTGCTTGCAACCATTTAAAATATCAATTATCGAATTCAAAGTCTCGTCATTGGATTGCATAATATGCACCCAATCATCAATGGATGGTTTAAGAAACATAATACATATTACTACTTACATCTTGTACAACTATTTTATCTTCGGCAACTTCGACTGGGGCTCGGCTTAGGGCGTCTACATGACACATTCTAATACCCTCTCGATGTATTATCTTGTAGTCGTATTCCATAAGCTTTAAAAACCACCTTGTCCACTCTATTTACCATTGGCGTTGATGCTTTTAGGTTGGACACCGCTGAGCAGTCTGATAATTACAAAATGTTTACCCAACATTTTTGAGCCCGAATGGCATTCTGTTGTATTCGTAGTGGCCATTATGAGTCACAAATGCGGTGTACTGTTTAGAGCTTTCTTCTATTGGTATCTGGTAATAACCTGACATCATGTCGACAATCATAAAATATTTTTTCCAGCTAAGGCTTGCAGAACACCTTCCACCGTTGGCATTGGCCATGGTTGTTTTTCTGTTATCGAGTTCAACTCTCGATAGTCAACGCACATTCTATCTTTATTATTTTCTTTGGACACGAGTACGATCGGTGACGCGTATAGCGATTTAGACGGACGTACAATTTCTGTTTCCAGAAGTTCTTCAATTATTGCCTCCACTATCTTCTGTTTCGGTATAGGGATGTTATATGGATTCTTTGCTATAGGTTTTTCACAAATTACTTTGATCTTCATCTGGGTTATTTCACATTTGCCGATATGTTTTATATTCTCAGGGAAACAACAAGAATATTTGTTCAAAAGAGTCTGTAATTAACATTTGTCATTATCATTCAGTGATTCATTAACATTTTTTTATCTTGGACCAGCACTCAGGGGATGACCCCTATATATGCAATGCATTGCGCCGGAACTGAAAACGAGGGGATAGTATTGAGGGGACAGATTAGGATAGATGAGAAGATAGACAGTTTTTTTGTAGCTATTTCAACCGCTTACTTCGCCGGCTAATTTTGGTACAGCGCCGACGAAGGTGGGTGCTGTCACTTTGCTTTTAGTACATGATAGTGTCAGTTGCTGCATGATAGTGTGGGTGCTGTTGGCTGAAGTAGTAGAACACGAGACTATGAAGCGGAGGGTCGTGAGTTCGAGCCCGCGCTGAGTCATGAAATATTGTGTTGAATTCTTCTGATCAGCATTAGTGCGTGGTTGTGTTAGTTGTTGCCAGCCTGTTTCAATAATGAAGGCATAGTCACTGGTCACTGAACATAATTGGCAGCGACTGACACTATCATGTACTAAAAAGCAGAGTAACAGCACCCACCTTCGTCGGCCCTGTAGCAAAAATTAGCCGGCGAAGTAAAAGGTTTAAATAGCTACAAAAAAACTGTCTATCTTCTCATCTTACCTCATCTGTCCCCTGAATACTATACCCTCGTTTTCAGTTCCGGCGCAATGCATTGCATATATAGGGGTCATCCCCTGAGTGCTGGTCCAAGATAAAAAAAAAAAAAAAGAAAAAAAAATTATGTTCAGTGACCAGTCACTATGCCTTCATCATTGAAATAGGCTGGCAACAACTAACACAACCACGCACTAATGCTGATCAGAAGAATTCAACACAATATTTCATGACTCAGCGCGGGCTCGAACTCAGGACCCTCCCTTCATAGTCTCGTGTTCTACTACTTCAGCCAACAGCGTTTTGATCTTTTAAAGCAACTACATGGCATTGTCCATTTTCCATTATTACCCGACTTTTCGACAAAATATCTCTTCCGATTATTATATCATAATCCATTATTTCGTTATCATGCTTTTCATAATTGTGCTACACAGTGTTATTATCTTTATTTATTAAATTAACGGATCGCGTTGATTGTTTTTTCGCAATATGACCGCGCTCTCGACAATTAAAACATATAATACCTCTATTTACAGATTCATGATTATCGTTTTGTTTGATTTTATTATAGTTAGGTCTATCACTATTCACCTGTTTGTTATAATACGATTTGCGATTTATTTCACCTTGCAAGTTTCTCATATTCTGTTCATCTACTTGTTTTAAGCAAATCAGTACACTATATAAAATTCATGGCAATTAGTGTTCTACGCAAATGATCATCATTCATTCCATTGATAATATATTTGATTATGGCGTTATCATCAATATTACCGCGACGACCAATTGACAACATTCGATAATAATACTCGATAATTGTCTCACTATGTTTGATGCGCGATTTCATCATCTCAATATGAATATCAGCTGAGTTGTTGATACATGGGAAATCTGCTAGAAAAACATTCACAGATTGTGGCCATGATGAATACACTGGTTGGGAATCGCCCCACCCCTTGGCAGCTCCCTTCAAATTGTTTTGTACGGCACATAATAATAATGCATCATTCCATCCATAAGCATGTTTTAGTTGGTCAATTCGTTCGATAAATCTTACCGATGTTATTTCTCCCTTGTATGGATAAAATTCTGGCAACATTCTACTAATTTCGTTAGCGCGACCATGTAGACCATGTTCCCTGACATTCGTTGTGGCACGAAATTACTGTATTGCCATTCAAATTGTTATTGGCAGTATTATGAGTAGACATGCCTCTGGCATCTCCATGCGTCATATTATTTGAGTTTAACTGTCATTGCGCATGACTAGGCATGTATGCTGTGTGTGTACGCAACGGCTGAGTATAATTTGATGTAACACATACATTCACCGGTGAGCATGCGACAATCGATACGGAGGTTAATGGATGACTATTGGTAGCTGTTGATGTTGTGCGTGTCGTTACATTACTACATACAACTGACGACGAAGTTGCAGAGACTTGGCTTGGTGCGCCTGCATTTGTAGATCTAGGCAAAACTACCATCTCACTATTACTTTTTTTTCCATAGAGTCGATTTTCTTTGTCAACGCTGCTACTGCATCCATTAGACATGACATATTTTTCTGCAATACATTTAGTTGTTGCGTGCCTTCCTCGAACCCAAGCAATGTTTCCACAGAAACAGACGCAGTGTCCACGTAGTCCGGATTGTCCTCCTCAAACTGTTGCAGCCTAGCCACCAATTCTGCATTGTTACCTGACATTGTAACATTTCTTTCAGCTGTACCATCGTATATTCTGAGTACTCCATCTTTGAGACACTGTTCTACGTAACTAGGATTCTTTCTGTTCAGTTTCTGTTCCTGTCTTTTCTACCCGACACACGAGGATATTTTCTTCCACTTATGTACGTATCAGAGAACTTCACTTGTTGATTAAAAAACCCTTCAACAATAACAAAGGCACAAAAAACTTCTCTTTTATTTGCAAATGATCAAACTTGCCCGCACACTCTTTTTTGTTGTTGATTTTAAAGCACCCGAACATATGCCTCTTTGTTGGTTCTGATGCTAAACACATCGGCTGACGCACAACAATAATCTTTTTGAAGCTAGGAATAAAGGAATTAATCAAACTTGCTCAAACTTTTATATGCGTTGTTAATTTTAAGGCAATCGAACCACATGCAGGTTGAACACTTGCTTATTTTCATCATAGGTCGAAACTTGTCAACTTGTGGACTTGTCTATTCCACTCAACGCTCAAAAATTTGATCAACATTAAAGTACAAAAAGCAAGAAATCATTGTGTATGAATTTGTTCATTCCTATCAACAAAGGCACGCTTGTCTTTTATTTTAATTTACAGTGGTTTATGATGTCTATTCGTGTTGTCTATGAGAAAATAGGAACTTTTGTAGGAAAATATTAATTTTATTTGCAGTTCAATATTGCAAATAATAATTATTATTATTTTTGTTTATTTTTATTTGATCTCCTTTACAATGGTGTGTGGAACTTTCTTTGTGTTATTTAATTTGTATATTTTATTAAGTTAATATTGTGAAATACAAATTGAAATTGAGGAATTTAAATTTAAAAAAATCCCACAGGCAAGATTTGCAAGATTTTTGGACCGCTTGTAAGATTTTAAGATTTAAGAAAATTAGAGCTAAAAAGCGGTTAGCACCTGGGTCTCCTGCTTGTTGGTTAAAGTGTCAAATTCGAGAACAGTGTAATTAGTGCATCACGATACAAAAACAGTACAATTAATAAAAAATAGAACATTTATTTTTAAGTAAAAACAAAAGACAACCCTTTTTTGCAAATGATCAAACTTGTTCACACACTCTCATTTGTTTCCATTTTGTAAAAAAAAAATTCATAAACCACCGTGCATTTGCCCATGTGTATTCCCTTTGACTTTGTTTTTGATGAACAAATTCAAATAAAGACTGAACCTGTACCTACAATCATGTATCAATGTTGAATTGGTTATGTTGTTTGCATTGTTCGTATATCATATTGCTCAAGTCACACAGACGTTCGGTTCAAACATGTTGTGTGAATTAATGAAAATAAGAGCGTTTGGACTAGACTTGTGTCCAACTAGCTCATTCGCTCAGTTTTGACAAGAACTTCTGATCAAACCTATGTAATTTAAATGGGTTTGATCAGAGGTTCTTGTCAAAACTGAGCGAATGAGCTAGTTGGACCCAAGTCTAGTTTGGACACGATGAGTTTACTACAAGCCCTTCTCTTGCCTGTGCGATCTTGCTCATAAAATGCTTTTGTTAATTCTACTCATAATCAGAATTTGATGTATACAGCAGAATGAAATGATTTTTAATCATCATTGAATTTTTCTTTAATCTTTAAAATGAACAAACATTTTTGTGCTGAACAAAATCAAGAAAAATCGTGATTTTGAAGTACTCTGGTGCACATCACTGGTGTAAACTGGTAATTTTTTTTGGTAGATAAATTTATTGTCTTACAACTGTCTGACAATGAAATTGCAAGTTTTCTTACAATCGTGTAAACTGACAATTTACCATATGAAAACAATTTTCCATTCTCAGTCTATTGTCAGCACATTCTCAGGTCTTACAATATTGTTAAATCTGACAATCGTCTGTACATAACTTTATACTCTTTTACGTCAATATTTTGGATTGAAATGCTATAAAATGTATAAAATATTTTTTGGTGAAAGCTACAAGTCTAAACCCCTACATATAAAAAGAAAAAAATTTATTATTTACTCCACAAAATTTCCAAGTTAAAGTAAAATATATTTATACTTCGGCTGCAGATCATGTTTTAATAAAGGGTTTTTCAACAAGAACTTGTTTTTTCAATTGTGGCAACACCAACAACATGATAGTTTTGGCATATTCGTAGTAGATGCGTTGAAAATTGTTACAATGAATTCGATTTCGCTCGAAAATCGCATTAAAATAATTAAAATTCACTATGAAAATGGTGGTTCTGTTAAAGTTAAGCAAAAGTTACATTTCGTAAAATTCATGATATTTTAGGACAATGCGTGTTCGACAGTCGTCCAACTGAAAACATCGCAACGAACTGTTAACGTCGGCGACAGTTCAAAAACCTAAAAGTGGACCGAGGAGATCGTAAAATGCCATTCTTTTTATGCTCCCTTTTGTGGGCGGTGACATAAAATATTATTTGCAAAAATAATGTAAATATTAAAAGGAGTGAATTACTTATGTGTTAATACCTTAAAAATTAATTTTTTGAGCTTTTATAGGAAGGTGGAGGTATCCCTAAAAATATATTGTAAATGTCTCAAAATCGTAAAAATTCAGTAAAAGCACATGACATTTACTCAACTTTCCTGAATTTAACAGTGTCGCAAAACGTCAAATCTCAAGCAAATGCCTGGAAAATTCACTATACAATGCAGAATTTTGTTGTCTGTCGAGCTGCGTACTTTTTAAATTTCTTAATTTTAAGCTTTAGCCTAATGTCCGGCTAGAATGGCCAAATACCCCTATGTGCGACGTTCTCAACAATTAGGGTTACTGAAAACCACCACATGGCGAATTTTGCGTAAGGATTTGGCTTTGAAGCGTGGTCGTGGTGGACATTTGCTAGATATCATTTTTCATTTATAATTGCTGAACTTTTCTCTTCGTAGGGGCCTAGACACGGTCAAAATGCATGGCAAGCATTCTTATAGTATGAGTTAAAATTTGTTAGTATGTGTGACACCGACGATGCTTGAAGAAAAATCAAAAAATTTAGATTTTTATCATTCTTGCTTTCACATGCTTGTGAATATATTGTAGTATTATCTCAAGCACGAACAAATTTTCATTTTCATGTAATTTTTCATAGTGAGAAAGTGTAATAAAAGCGGAATAAAAATTAAAACATGTGTGATCCATATGCGGTTTTTTGTTAAACTTTTTCTGTTTTGCTGTTCTTTTTTTTTTTTTGGAAACACGCTGCCATTATAGCTATTAATGTTTCTTTATTTAGAGACATTTTTCTTAAAATTGTCGTTTGTTTTAATTTTTTACACGAACACCACAAAATCAAATCAGAAATGAATGATTGACGAGTTAACAAGCCTGAGTGCTTCAAGCCAGCAAGCACACATACACGAAAATGACAGCAAGCATTTTGACCGTGTCTAGACCCCTTAATACAATAAAAATCTGAATCATCTTCATCTAAATTTTTTTGTTTTATTTTATTTTAGAAAACAAAGTTCTTGTTGAAAAACCCTATAAAATCAATAAACATTATAGGCAGACATTGGTTTTTGTTTAATATTTATTAAATTGTGAACTATACTTGTGAATTAAATGTTTTTGAAAGACATGATATCACGAACAATATAAATTTAAAATAGAAGAAGTTTAATAATAATTGATTTTCCCAAAGCAATAATCAAACGTGTATTGGAAATAAACGTCAGAGTAGTAAGAAGAGAGTCAAAGCCACAATTTTATAAAGGGCTAACATATAGTCGAACAATACACATAAGAAGTATAATTAAAAAACAAAGTCAATGATTCAACATAAAGTATATCTCTGATTTCACTTATTCGCCTCTTAATACCTTTATAAAAATTTTAATACGTAATACATTTATCAACATTTTATAAAAATTTTAATACGTAATACATTTATCAACATTAGCGAATATACATACTTTCTTCAATGCAACGTGTTTCTCTAAACTCGCTCTGCGTCTTTTTTCTGTATTTAATAATTTGTTTGTTAATGTTAATTATTGCTTACTTGATCGAAAATCGATTTTTGAAACTGTCCCAGTTGTGTGGTTTAAATGGTATATAAGATTGGTGAGAATATTTTATGCAAGAAAAACATTGGGAATGATTTGGCGTCACTTAATTGATTTGTATATAAACAGATTTCGGCTGTGCCATTTCAGTGACTTCTTAATAGAACACTGAATTGTAAAAAATCCAAAATTGGCGCGGATGACGGAAAACCAATCGAATAAACTCTGACATAAGAGAATGTTTTTCTTAGCTATAATTTTTGCAGATAGACAAAATAGTTTAAGATAATAACTCTTACAACGTGATCAGCAATCTAGTTTCCTAACCAATCTAAAATAAAAACTATTAATAATGATGTTATACATTAACAGCCTAGTAATATTATCATTCGGAATACCGATTTCAATGCCGCACTGTTGATATGCAACTATGTAATCATAAGATGACAATTTATTTGAAATGTAATAAATAATATTGTTTGTTTAACTTACAGTTTATGGAGGTAGTTAAACGAGTGAACCCATCAGGATCGACAGCACAGGATATAAATGAGCAACTGCACAAACTTTTTAATGATCAGGGTTATTCTGATTACGTTGTTGTCTATTTGAGATTACTCACATCGGGAAAACTACAAGAAGAAGCGGATTTTTATCAAAACTTTATTGAAGGAAATTTCACAATTGAAGAGTTTCGGCATCAAGAAGTGGAACCGATGTACAAAGAATCCGATCATATTCATATCATTGCTCTGTGTTCAGCATTAGGTGTAGGAGTTCGTGTTGAATACATGGATAGGGGTGAGGGCGGTACGGTCAAGGCCCACGATTTTCCCGAAGGTACTACGCCAAAAGTATTTTTAATTTATCGGCCAGGTCACTATGATATTTTATATCCTAATTAAATAACTGTTTGAATTGATGAGAGAAATGCTGATCTAACTATGATGTTGAAATATTTTTAAATGCAAATTTTATGTACGTGCAACCATCATGTGTTTGAATGAGGTTTTTAAAATGTATGCATTATTGATCAAATTGTCGATATAATCGATTTTCATACCTCCATTTACAAATTATATTTAAAAACACATTAATAGTTGTAATTTTTAATAAAATTCATTATATTATGAAAACCAAATTATTTTTAATTCATTATAAACTGAATGATGGATGTGTAGAATGAATAAGAAGAAAAATAAAAGATCAAGATTTATGCGGAATTTATAGATATGCTAGACCCAGCGGAGACCGTGATTCACGTATGGCAAATGGTTACATGATATTAACCTTCGTTGTCTACCGTGAGATAGACAAATTGCAGCTATTCCGTGTGACCAAAAATCGATGCAGAAACTCATCTACTCAAACAAAATACATACGCAGCTGTAACTTCAGGATCTTCCTCAAATCGAAAAGAACCACTAGACGTGAAATAAAAAAAAAAACAAAAACTCAAAAAGAATAAAAACAAATCATACAAGTTCAGCCACGATGTTTAGATTTCATGAAGTAATAATCGACTGCTGTTATCTATCAATGAGCTAGCCAATGTCGCAAGTGATGGCTGTGTGGTTCAGACACGCCGAGCTGGATTTTTCCAAGTGGTTTACAGACCTATTAAGAAAACTGTTTCATTTATTTTCATATAAAAGGTACTTACATTAAATTGATCAAAAGAAAAGCTAAATGGATTGTTATCAGAAACAGTCAACAGAAGCAGGAGTTGATATTTGTCGGTTTGTTAGAAATTTGCCAACCTACAGTGTTGTCAAGACCTCTATTTTGGATGTTACTGAATACAGGGCACATAATGGAGGGACTCAGGGAGGTGTCCTGTCACCTCAATAGTAGCGATAGACATTATGGCCAAACAATTGGATTTAGTCTCTGCGGTCAAGTTGAATATCGGGAGTGCGTGGATAAGGGCTGACTACGAGTATGCCAGAATTCTGATGAAACCTTTCTTTGGTGGGCCACTAAATTCCATCATCGGCGAAGAAATTCCTGAATATTCGGTAAAAGTTTTCACTGACGGATCCAAAATGAGAACAACACTAGATGAAGGTTTCTACGTGGAGAAGTTCAATGTACATAAGATCTTCATTCAGGCTTCAAGAGGGATGCCGTATTTTGCAAGATGGCTGAGCTACAATAGGATATATATTATTACTGGTAGCAAAGCGGTCATCGCTGCTATCAGTGGTGTGTACAATACATCCATAACTGTGATCGAATGCTGGCCGGAGCGCCAGCACACTCGGGATGTCCTGGTAATCATATTGCAGACGGCATTGCCAGGCAGGAGACTGAATTGAACAACTCAATGATGTGGGAAAGCATGGCTAACTGTCTTATGGCGAAACGCCGTGGCCTCGCTACGATCGACGCAGCCTTCTCATGTTTGACAAGGCTAGAGTGCGTCAACTGATGACTGTTCTAAAAGGACTCTGTAAATAATTTTGGGGCCCATACATACAGCATGAGTCTGTGTTGTAGGAATTTCTTCTGAAACACATCATTTACCTATTATTATTGATTGGCTTTTGCTTAATGCAATTGTTGTAGTATGTACCTATTTAAATGTAGAGAAGTGTAGCCCTATTCTTAATATTAATTTATAAAGCTTTGCTTACTTTTATGATAAACAAATGTTTATATATATTCTTGTCGTATATAACTAGTGTTTAGTAAAAGTTAGTGACTTAACATAATTAGAGAAATATCGATTAATTGCGATACATACATATATGTGTACATATAAATACATCTCGTGGTCAGTTAATGATATGTAGATATGTACATTTTGGCTAGCGGTACTTTACAATACATTATAAATGTGTACTGAGCTTAATCTTAACTTTACAGGGCTAACTAAAAATTTATGCTATTGTACTAAATTTTTATGATGCACGTGTATTTGTAGAAAAGATAAACATTTTTGCTATCCAATATAAAGTGATTGTTGTGAGAATATTACAATATGTGTTGACGGTTTTCATTCTCTATAGTAACAATATTAAAAATCTAAAAGTATTTAGAATCTTTTTTACTTGTTTGAAATAATTGTTATGGTAATGAAAAACAAGTAATGCAATAATGAGTAGATTTTTGTTAAACCCTCCTCAACCTATACGTAATTTTTCTGTTACTACCATAATTCAAGAAATGAGAGTTTGATGATCCAGTTTGATCTGTGGACATGCCGCTTTAGGCATGCTTTCAAGCTATATGTAGTTTTCAAATCAACGCTGTAATTATTTGTAACTCACGAAATTTTACCAAAAACAAAATAATTTTTAGTGTGGCTGTGAACCCAGTTTAAAATCAGAAGTCTTAAGTCTTTCTTTCGCAGAACACCTATTTTTATTTCATTTAATCGATACCATAGGATTATATATGTATAATTAACAAAACTAATGAAGGATAAGTAGTTTTGGGTGCTGTTGGCTGAAGTAGTAGAACACGAGACTATGAAGCGGAGGGTCCTGAGTTCAACCCCGCGCTGAGTCATGAATATTGTTGTTCACACCTTCACATAACAATCAATTTAGATTATGCTTATATTACGCTTGTAGAGTTCATTGCATTCATTCAAAAATAAATTTTATATTATTGCTTATGTTGTGTTTACAGAGTTAATTGCATTAATGTATTTTTTGTTATAAAATGTAAAGTCCATTGCACTATTACCTAAATTAATTGTTTATTTTTGTTTACGTACGGTTTCGAAGTTCATTGCTTCATCAGCTAAAGTAATATAATGTTTCAGTTACGTACATTGTTCCAATAAAAAACCGTTTATTCTTTGTCAGCATAAGTGATATTTATGCAATGAACTGTATAATAATGTTAAAATTAAATTGGTATATAAGAAACCAAAATTAATAAAAGCTTTGTCATAATTGGAAAAGCAAATAAGCAAACTAGTTTATTCTTCCAAAGACCATTTTTAATCTCCGCAGCAACCAGGTTTCAAGTGCTTGTGTTGCAATACATACTCTTCTTGGTGCCATTGTCTTGAAGATATTTTCAGCCAGGATAAAGAAACTAGTTTATCCTTATTCAAAATCAATTTTTGAATTAAACATTGGTGATCCCGACGTGATCCATAACAGGATTAACCTTCAAGGTTCCTTCACTGAAGACAGTAATCTCTCTTTCGGCAGCTCGGAGCAAATCTTCACAATAAAGGTGAACCATCAAAAAAGCCTGAAGATGGCTTTGTATAGTGACAAATCAGACACGGTTGTATTCATTGAATTGGTTGAAGCTCAACAGGCGAAATCATAGAGACGATAGTTCGAAACTTCAAAAAAGACTCCGCCATTAGGAAAACTAGTAGCTATTATGAGGAACGCATTCAAAGATTAGACACGGCATGGTCAGAATTCGAAAATACTGACACCGAAAATCCGATGCCTCGAAAAAATTCCAATGGAGCACGAATACTTCAGCTAGGAGTATTACCGGTCCATATCTGATCTAGTGGTTAAATATAGGAACCTATTCGAAGCAGCCTTGACAAGCACACAATTGCAACCTTCAAGGGAGATAGGTCAACAAAGACCCACCAAAAAACAATCAACCATCAGCAAAACAGATGGTGACATCAGCTATTCAGCGGTCCCGGCGACAGTTGCGTCAGCAATACGAAGACAAAATGTCATGATAGGACCTCTACAGCGATTACTGGCAATAGATCCGACGGCAGCCAGCATGAAACTGAAACAAACCTTGTGGGATCAAATCCAGGATCTGCACTTTTCAATTTTTGAAAACAGCCAAGATCCTCTGCTGGAAGGTTATGATATGGACGCATACACCATGTTGGAAGCAAGAATGGTCGATCAATTTCGAATAGCTTCACAACCCACTCCAGAATCAAGCTCCACTTATGAACAAAATTGCGGATTGCCATTGCCTAAAATAACTATTCCGAGATTTTATGGCGACTACCTAAAATAGAGAACCTTCTACGACCTGTTTTTGCAGCTTGTACATAACCAGCGACTTCCTTCGGCACAAAAAATGTGGTACTTTAAGGTTATCGTCACAGGCGAGGCTGAAAGGCTCATTAGTCATCTACCAGTTACTGCAGATAATTATGACACAGCATGGCAACTATTAAAAGAGCGATACAACAACAAAAGAATTCTTGTCGCATCACTAATACAACGATTGCTTGAGCAACCAGCAGTCGGAACATCAGAAACCTCCATCAAGCAATTGCATGATACTACTTAAGAATGTCTTCATGCACTGCAAAACATTGTAATTAACACCACCTCTTGGGATCCCCTTCTGATGCACATTCTCATAAAGAAACTTGATCGACACATTCATAACCAATATGAACGATTAATTACAAATCCATAAGAGTTGCAAGGTGATTGACTACCTTCTAGCCTTTTTAGAAACTCGCTTTCAATCAATGGAAGCAATGGGTTCAAAGGAACGACCGTCAACTAAAGTCTGTGCTTCTAGTGCATCTGACAAAACAATTGATATTAACTGCACAGTTTGCAAGACGGGATCGTATCCACTTTTTCGATGCGAACGATTTCTAAAACTCAAACCCCACGAACGCTTAAATATCTTTCAAAAACAGAAGTTATGTGTGAATTGCTTAAAAAACAGTCACACAGCACAGCAATGCACTTTAAGGGGGTGTACAAAATGCACCAAAAAACATAATTCACTGCTACATCTGGAAAACAAAACCTATCCATCAAAATCGAAGTGGTTAACTGAACAAAACCTAGAAATGACGTCATCTTCTGCAACGACAATAACAGACGCCACATCGACATGTTCAATGAAATCAGGATCTGCTTCATTAACTATAGCACACAAGAAACCATCATCTTTGTTTGTGATCCTTGGAACGGCGATGGTGAAAATCAAGAATGATTCGTCGGAAATTGAATGTCGTGCATTACTTGATTCCGGATCGCGAGTAAACTGTATAACTGAGCGGTTAGTCAAACGTACATTGGTATCCCAATGTACCCGTCATCAGTAAATATCAGTAGAATTGAAAGCACCGACACTAAAACACAACATCGAGTTAATGTAGTACTGCAGACTCAACGGTTTTTCAAAACGGTTGGAAGCATTTGTACTTCCACGCATCATTTCACCTCAACCGTCATAATTCATCGACAGAAGTGACTGGTCACTACCCAAAAACTTGGTGCTAGCTGATTCGAATTTCAACCGATCGGACAAAATTGATATTTCACTAGGGGCAGAACACTTTCTTCAGCTGCTGTCAGTGGCGCATATCGAATTATCTCCGCAATTCTTCAAAACACTGTGCTTGGGTGGATAGTATCAGGAAAAATCAAAGATCAGAACTCAAGCCTTTCTTGCAGAGTGTCCATGACTAACGATGATCTTGAAGCGTCCATTGCAAAACTTTGGGAACTGGATGAAATAAAGACATCCGAAAAACACCTATCATTGGCAGAAAGACAATGTGAAGAGTTGTTCACACGGCGCACCACCCGAAATAATGACAATCGATTCGTAGTGAGAATTCCATTCCATCAAAATCCCGAAGCACTTGGTGAGTCCTACAGAGTTGCCCTTAACCGATTTCTGTCATAAGTACATCGACTTCGGAAAAATCCATGTGTTCGATGCATCAGCAAAGACAACATCAGGACACTCCCTTAATGGCATGATGTATACAGGGCCAACCGTTCAAAGTGAACTCTTCTCAATCCTATTAAGATTTCGTCTTCCAAGGTTCGTTTTCTCCACCGATGTGGAAAAAATTTATCGCCAAGTTCTGGTTGCTCCAGAGGAGCGTAGATGTCAACTCATAATTTGGCGGACAGACGCTTCAAAACCACTCACATACTTTCAGCTCAACACTGTAACATATGGAACGAGGTCAGCACCATATTTGGCAACTAAATGCCTACAACAGTTGGCAAAAGGAAATGCCACACGATATCCCTTAGCGTCTCAATTTTTGAAAGACAACTTTTATGTAGATGACGGCTTAGGCGGAAATGATAGTTTAAGCACTGTTATACAAAAACAAGAGCAGCTTCAACAGATGATGAAGCAAAGCGGTTTCACCCTACGAAAATGGTGTGCTAACCACCCGCAACTACTCAAAAATGTTCCACTGGGTGATCTGGAACTAAATTTGGATTTCGAGAGCACCAAATCAGATGCTATTGGCACACTTGGACTCACGTGGCTTCTAAAAGAAGATCAGTTGTGCCTAAAGGTGAGCAATACTAACAGTAATAGAATCACCAAACGTACAGTCACGTCGGACCTTGCAAGGATTTTCGACTCGACTGGGATCAAGCGCTACTTGAGTCCATGCATACCAAATGGAAAGAACAATCGAAAGAGTTAAAGCTTGGAACTATTGTCGTACTGAAGGAAGATAACACTCCCGTAATGAAATGGCCTTTAGGGTGAGTAATAAAAACTTACACGGGGGAAGATAATATACTAAGAGTGGCAGACGTCAAAACCGCCTCTGGAGTTCTGAAGAGAGCAGTCCATTACATGGCACCACTTCCAAGAGCCCCTGTAGAAGCTTTCGCAGCTGAGAGCCTTGAACCCAAGAAAAAGAAACTGAAAACATGTGGCAACACGTTAAGTCTCACACTCTTGACACTTAATTGATTTTCCCAATGAGTCTTGGAGGAGCAATTGACAATCAACGTTTCGGCTCCAGACTGGGAATTCATTTCGAAGAATTGGGATCAACGTACATCTCAACAAGCCAATGGAATTTAGTAGTATATTACGGTCTTTCAGCGTACAACCTTTCTAGGACACCGAACGAACGCGCTAAGCCGACTATGTGATAAAATTGAGTATAACTCATCGTGCTTCAGCACTATTGAACATCTCCGACATATTGAGATGGATCTAAGACTTGACAACAACTTGTTGTACAAAGCCCGCCAGAAAAGAGGAGCTGTTGATTTCATAGGAAATGTTGCAAACTCATTGTTTGCAATACTTGATTCCGAGTATGCAGAAAAAATTTCAAAAACCATCACCAGCCTGCAAGACAACGATTCATACATGCTTCGTCTTATAAAACATCACACCTCGGTCATCAACTCAACCATGAACATCATCAAAGAAAATGTACTCGCGTCTAAGTACAAGTTTGACTATCTTCTAGAAAAAGTAAATGAAATCATGAAATCCGAAGAAGCCCTTGCTCAAGAGATAAATCAACTTAAACTTGCTCAACTGTTCACAGACATATACCTATCATGGAAAAATCAACCCATTGCTATTAACTCCAACTCAGTTAGAAGTTGAAATACAAAAGATTAAAACACACATACCAAATCGCTGAATTTTCCAATACTAGAAAATGACTTATTAGAATTTTACAAACTAATGAAAGTAAGGGGCGGAATCACACAGGAGCACGTAGTATTTAGCATAACCCTGTCATTAATAGACCTTGAAAAGTTTGAAGTCTTCCACTTGCTTCCCGTTCCAACTGCCATAAACAACAGTATGCTAATGATAGACACATGCAATGCGACAATAGCAATAAATTCAAATCTGCGACAGTACTTTCCATTACTACCAGCACAACTCAAAGAATATGAAATCATCGCTCAGGATATATATATATATACATATATATATATATATATATATATATATATATATATATATATATATATATATATATATGCTACGATGTGCAACTCCAGTATCACTTTGGAGCAGACATGTGCTCATGCGAAATCAATCTATTCAATAACATCTCGGTACCACATTGCGTGTTAAGAAACATTCCAACCAACGTAACGTGGACCCCGTTAATCCAGAAAAATAAGTGGATATACGCATCACTGTCTACCACACACGCTACAGCTGTTTGTGGAAAAGAAATTATAGCAATCGAACTTGTAGGTTCTACCATTACTTACCATTAACCCCAATTGTATCCTCAAACACGACTTCATCTATATGTCTGGACAACAATTCATCTCAACAAAATCAGTCTCATCTTACACACGCCTTGGAAAGATTTCAAAACTAGAATACCAACACGTAGCAAGAAGTAAACACATCCACAATAGTAACCAGTCACTAGTAACAGATGAGATAGCAGGACAAAAGCTCGAGTCAATAAAGGAGTCAGAATTCCAACCAGAATCCTCATCAAACATAGTGTCTCCATCGCATACGTCGCATTAACAATCAGCACGATAGTCGTCATCATTCTTCTAGTTAAACGTGCACGATGTAATAGGTCTAACCATGCTCAGACAACTCAAGGAGCACAGCCATCAAGAGACACTACACAATCCCACAACAATAGCCCAGGACCATTACCTGCTCCACGGCAAAGGTTCACCGTGCAGATTTAAAGATGACATTACAGAAGGGCAAAGTCGATCTATCAATTACCCATCCCTGAGGAAACACTAGATAACATCATAACGACATTAGTTAAAATATGTTGATATAAATGTTTATTATTATTCCATAGTATTTATTCCGTAAAATTTCTATTGAACAGAGTCTCAAAGGGGAGTGCATGTTCACACCTTCACATAACAATCAATTTAGATTATTGTTATATTACGCCTGTAGAGTTCATTGCATTCATTCAAAAATAAATTTATATTATTGCTTATGTTGTGTTTACAGAGTTAATTGCATTAATGAATTTTTTGTTATAAAATGTAAAGTCCATTGCACTATTACCTAAATTAATTGTATATTTTTGTTTACGTACGATTTCGAAGTTCATTGCTTCATCAGCTAAAGTAATATAATATTTCAGTTACGTACATTGTTCCAATAAAAACCCGTTTATTCTTAGTCAGCATAAGTGATATTTATGCAATAGACTGTATAATAATGTTAAAATTAAATTAGTATATAAGAAACCAAAATTAATAAAAACTTTGTCATAACTGGAAAAGCAAATAAGCAGACTAGTTTATTCTTCCAAAGACCATTTTTAATCTCCGCAGCAACCAGGTTTCAAGTGCTTGTGTTGCAATACATACTCTTCTTGGTGCCATTGCCAGGATAAACAAACCAGTTTATCCTTATTCAAAATCAATATTTTGAATTAAACAATTGTGTTGAATTCTTCTGATCAGCATTAGTATATGGTTGTGTTAGTTGTTGCCAACCTGTTTCAGTGATGAAGGCATAGCACTGGTCACTGTACATAATTGGCGGCGACTGACACGATCATGTACTAAAAACCAGAGTAACAGCAGCACCCTCCTTCGTCGGTCCTGTAACAAAAATTTGCCGGTAAAGTGAAAAGGTTGACATTGCTACAAAAATTCTCTTCCTCATCTTTCTTCATATGTCCCCTCAATATTATCCTCACCTTTCTAGTTCCGGCGCAATGCACTGCATGAGTGTTAGCCCAAGATAAAAAATAAGTAAAAAAAGTATGATAATGTGTATATGCACATGGGCATAATGAACTATATTTTTAGTGCACTACCAATTTCACTACCAGTATTCACTTAGTGGTAGTGCAATTTTTTTTCAATACCACTAAATGATTAGTGGTAATGAAACATCAAACTGCACTACCACTAACCATTTAGTGGCATTTAAAAAAAATTGCACTACCACTAAGTTTTAGTGGTAGTGAAATTTTAATAGCACTATCACTAAATTTAGTGGTATTTAAAAAAAATTGCACTCAGGGGTGTCATAGAAACCAATATTATTGGAATTGGTTTTGAAAACGACAAAAAAATAACTTGGTGTCATGAATTCCAATGTTATCGGTTTTATGTTCGAACTAGAATTAGTATTGGTTTTAGGTGTCACAGAAACCAATGTTATCGGTTTTTCTCCTGAAAAAAACCAAGCATCTAACAGCTGACAGATTTCATTTGCGCGTTTTTTTTCATTCAATTTGATATTTTGTATAAATGTAAGTAAATTTTATATTAAAAAAGTAAATATATACTGATGGATTCTATCTTTTGTTTACATATGTAGGGGAAAACATAAAAATAAAACTCAAAGCTCCATAATCGTGGAGTTTATGGACAAATATCCAGACCTTGCGAGAGGCTTCACAAAGAGGGATAAACCAACCGTAGACTCTCTTTGGGAACAACTGTCTGAGTCCCTGAATAGCGCAGGCCCACCAGAAAAGAATGCAAATGGATGGAGAAAGGCATGTGAAATGTGTGCCTGAAATTAAATTGTTTCGTGTTGATGAATTGTAATTTTTTCTCTTTTTTATAGATATGGACTGAGTGGAAAAGCGAAGTCAAACGAAAGCTTGCGCAAAACAAATCTGAGGCCAGGGCAACCGGTGGAGGACCTTTTTCTAAACACAAATTGACCGACACTGATGAGGCAGTTTTGCTAATATGCACCATCAATCAGTCTGTAGATATAAAGATATACCGTCAACATCTTCAAAACGTCCACTGTCCCCACTTTTGACTTCTGGTACTCCAAAAAGATTAAAAACGGAAAATACTGGTCAGAAATTAATCAATTTTTTGGATCAGGATAGTAAGATAAAGCTGGAGCAGAATGAAAAGTTGGACGACCTATTAAAAATAGAAAAAGAAAACGCAAGTAGCTTACGACGGGTGTACAGAGCGTTAGAAAAAGGACAACAGACTATCGCAAATGCAGTCGAAGAACTAAAAAATGAATTGTTAAATATCAATAGAGGAATTTTGCAAGCAATGCAAGAGAAAAACGAGATAAAAAAGAAGCAATTGGATCTCGGTATACTGAAATTTGAATTCGAAAAGAATAGAATGAATATTCCATATAAAAGCATCATGGTTAGAGCCGGGATACCGTGCATCTACTGCTCGTATTGTCATATCATGGTCATAAATCTGAACATAAAGAATGTGTATACAAATATTAATTCATTAAAATTGGTTTCAAAAATTTGCTATACATATATAAGTATGTACGTAAATAATGTAAAATTTAGCTATACTTACAATCATGGCATTCATACTAAAATATCCTTTTCGATTAAAGTATAAATGCTCGTTGAAAGTAGGCTTTATAGTCTTTACATGCGTCCCATCGATGCAGCCAATTATTGAGGTAATTTTGTGTTTATTGTAGAAATAATCCCTTGATCTCTCCTTTTCGTTGGAGTCCATTTCAAGTTTCACCCATTGAGGGCAAATGCACCTTAGCAATAAGTTTTTAAAGTTTTACTATGAGACTATAGGTGTGTTCATTTACTTTACTAGTAAAAATTAGTAACGAGAGAGTAACAACAAATTTTCCACAATTACTCTCAAAAATGTGAAAAAGTAAATGAACACTTTACTAGCTAAAATTTGCAAGTTAAAGTAGTGTTGTAATATATAGGTATATATGAGTACTCAATAACTACCCCTATATATTTTGGACAAATTATACATATATAGGTACATATTATTATAAAAATAATGTGATTATGGTCATTTTTATTCAGCATTCTCGTGACTGGCGTTTTTCGAGTACGGCTTGTAATAGAATAATGAAAAGGTTCGCAATTTTATTTAATCTAGTACTAGGCGTAGTCGAAATACGCTAAACACGATTAGGGTAATTAGCTTCTTTTGAATAAAATTAATTAATAAAATATCTTTTTTTTAATTAGTTTATACGTTATAACAGTCTGCGCAAGCAAATGTGAGTTAAAAAGGAGAATTTTTGTTAGTTGTTGTCTAACATCAATACCCTGCCTTTGCAATCGTTTCCAAACATTTGAACACGAAAACGTATAGGCTATAATAATAAACAGCCGGCGAGAAACGGGTAAAATATATATTTTAAAGGAAACAAATTTAAGCAAAATAAATTTTTATTGTAATAAAAAGCTTTATCTAAAATAAAATATCATGTCGCTGCCACGATTAAAACCCCAAAAGCAGTAAAAAAGTAATTTAATAAATTATGTGTTAATTTAAACTTATTTGCAAATATATATCTGAACTAATTGAATTATTTGCCTGCTTAGTGTAAATTACCGAGTAGCTAGGTACTCATAATATTTACAACACTAAAAATGCCGGAACATCCTTTGCCATTGATGTACCAGATACTGTGTTGCTTAGTTCAATTCCATTAGACATCTTATTTTGCTTCTGTAGTTCCTAAGTTACACAAAAATAAATTTCTTATCTTTTTAATACTTTTTATTGTTTTAAAAGTTTACATTTACTTACAATTTCATAAATTTTCCAAAATATTTTTATTTTCAACTTAATTTAGAAATATTGTTTTATAAACACAAACACAAAACAGCTGTTTGAATAATTATTACAAGTAAAAATTTTACTTGTAAAAACTTGCAATAATTTTTCTGTATCTCAATTTTTTACGCTCTTTCGCCGCTCTCTCGTTGCAAATTTTTTGGGTTAATGAACGCTTTCTAGTAACAATTGTTACAAATTTGTACAAATTTTTAGTAAATGAACACAGCTTATGTACCTTTTAAATGACTGACCCTTTAGTTTAAGTTTTTCAAGTTTTAAACGTACTAGGTACCTTTTAAATGGCTGTTAATTTGAATTGAATTTTTGTTTTTTGTTATACGTATATATAAAATATAAACAACTTTTATTTTGTTCTTATAATTTTTATTTAATTTTTTATAAGGAGTTAGCAATTTCGTCTCTGATTCTTTGACCTTCACTTCGTAGAGACGAATTCGATGGTAATGAAACGTCATCTTCACGTTCATGTGATGGTAAAGCTATGTCATTTTCATTGTTTTGCACTTTGTATCTTCTGCATATGTTGTGAAGCGCACAGCAAGTGTTAATAATTTTCACAACTTTTCCAGGATTATAATGTAAAGTGCTCATTAAGCAGCGAAATCGACTTTTTAACACCCCTATTGTTCGCTCCACAATATTACGGGCTGATGAGTGAGCCAAATTGAATTTATACTCTCTTGAGTTGTAGAGTGGATCTCTGTATGGAGCTAATAAAAATGGATCAATGCCATATCCACAATCGCCCAATAATATTGCTGTTCGTTCTCCTGATTCATAGCTCCTAAGGAAATGTTGCCTGGCGCTACTAATATTCCATATAAAAGCATCATGGTTAGAGCCGGGATACCGTGCATCTACTGCTCGTATTGTCATATCATGGTCATAAATCTGAACATAAAGAATGTGTATACAAATATTAATTCATTAAAATTGGTTTCAAAAATTTGCTATACATATATAAGTATGTACGTAAATAATGTAAAATTTAGCTATACTTACAATCATGGCATTCATACTAAAATATCCTTTTCGATTAAAGTATAAATGCTCGTTGAAAGTAGGCTTTATAGTCTTTACATGCGTCCCATCGATGCAGCCAATTATTGAGGTAATTTTGTGTTTATTGTAGAAATAATCCCTTGATCTCTCCTTTTCGTTGGAGTCCATTTCAAGTTTCACCCATTGAGGGCAAATGCACCGCTCTATAACGCTAAGTACATCATCCAAAAGGGTTGACACTGTGCTCCTACCCAGACATATGCTAGAGTCGTTTCGGGAAAGATGCTCTTTTATTGCGTCTAGGACCATCCGAAAAGCTTCTTTGTTTAGTCGGTAGTATCCTATGAACCTGCAAAGCAACATTAAATGTGAACGCACATTATAAACTCCGGCTCTCCGGCAGCTCAAGTGGATTGCTACAATCTCGCAATGTTTTTCTTCTTAGCTTTTCCGAACGCTCTTCCTCCTATAGTAAATATAAAACAACAGCATTGCTCATTTTATTTATTTCTTTTTTTTATTAAAAACACTGAAATTTTTGATATTTTCAATAAACACTTTATATTTCATCCAAAAAATTATAATTAAAAATGTAAAAAATTATACAAATGTAAACAACAGCTGATTCGAATATTGGTTTTATTTGCATTCGAAGATAACAAAACCAACTTGATTTCATGACACCAAACGAAACCAATATTGGTTTTCAAAATCGAGAAACATCAAAACCGACTTGGTTTCTATGACACCCCTGACTAACACTAAATTTTTGTGGCCATGCCGCTTTACACTTAAATAGGAAGATATAGAAATGAACTCAAAAACGGTAAATTTTTTTTCTTATTTAAAAGCACGCTTTGCCAAAACAAAAAATAAAATTTTAAAAATAAACATCTATTAAAATTTAGTGGTAGTGCAATTTTTTTTTAAATATGTACCACTAAAATTTAGTAGTAGCGCAATTTTTTTTTAAATACCACTAAATGGTTAGTGTTAGTGCAATTTGATGTTTCACTACCACTAAACATTTAGTGGTAGTGAAATTGTAATAGCACTACCACTAATTATTTAATATTTAGTGCACTAAAAATCTAGTGCAATATGCCCATCCCTAAAGTGTACAATATATGTATGTATCAGAGAACTTCATTGTTGATTAAAAAACCGTTCAACAATAACAAAGGCACAAAACACTTGTCTTTTATTTGCAAATGATCAAACTTGCTCGCACACTACTTTTTGTTGTTGATTTTAAAGCAACCGAACATATGCCTCTTTATTGGTTGTGGTGCTAAACACATCGGCTGACGCACAACAATAATCTTTTTGAAGCTAGGAATAAAGGAATTAATCAAACTTGCTCAAACTTTTATATGCGTTGTTAATTTTAAGGCAATCGAACCACATGCAGGTTGAACACTTGCTTATTTTCATCATAGGACGAATCAAACTTGTCAACTTGTGTACTTGTCTATTCCGCTCAACCCTCAAAAATTTGATCAACATTAACTTAGCGTTTACACATGCCACTGGGAGTTCGAAAAATTCAATACACTTACAACTTTTTACTAATGCACATGCATTTTTTCTAGTGGCAGCTAATTTTGCATGCGAGTAAAAATTTGGCACTTGCATGCCACTAAATGTCAAAACGATAATCAATGTTACCCTGCCAAAAATTAAATGCAAACTTTCTGGATTACAGTAAAACTGTAATTAAAGTTTTAAATTATTTAATGTATTATTATGCAGTATTTCTTGAAATTCGCATAAAAAATATCAAGTTTGTTAATTAAAGAGCATTAATATTATTAAAATAATATTAATAATAATATATGCTAACCTTTTCCCCAAAAATGCGCATATATGGTGAACTCGGTAACTCTACATAACAAACAAAACAAAAAGTTGAAATGGAATCAACATCGAAGTTTACGCTTCGACGACATTTTGAAAATGAACTATCAATGGCATGTGTAGACAGAAAAGCAAATTGCATGAGATTCGACTATTTCGAATAATTTTTCGTTGATAATACGTATACAACAATGGCATGCCACTACTTGCATGTGTAATCGCAGCATAAAGTACAAAAAGCAAGAAATCATTGTGTATGAATTTGTTCATTCCCAAAGTATATCTATATCAAGTAGTCGCAAGAGTACAAAAACATAAAATTACAAAAACCACCGTACATTTTGTTTGTGTAAAATTAATATCTTATGTCAGAAATTTTCTTTTATTTTATTTAGTTTTGTTCACAATTATTTCCAAAAATTTAAATACTTTTCGCATAGAGCTTTTTTAAAACAATTTCTTTTTGTTACTTTTCTTAAACAATACACATTTTCACAAAAATCTTTTCCACAACAATTGTTTTTTGCTACTTTTGTTGAATTAATAATGTTTTTCACAATTTTACAAAATTATTTTTTCAACGAATAAACAAATATGGCTCGCTACAAAAGTAAACAAAATTTGACGTACGTTCATGTAAAACCTGAAAAAAATTTTAGTCAGCTGCGCTCTTGCATATACTTGATATAGATATACCTTGTTCATTCCTATCAACAAAGGCACGCTTGTTTTATATTTTAATTTACAGTGGTTTATGATGTCTATGCGTGTTGTTTATGAGAAAATAGGAAATTTTTGTAAGAAAATATTAATTTTATTTGCAGTTCGATATTGCAAATAATAATTATTATTCTTTTTGTTTATTTTTATTTGTTCTGCTTTACAGTGGTGAGTGGAACTTTCTTTGTGTTATTTAATTTGTATATTTTATTAAGTTAAAATTGTGAAATACAAATTGAAATTAAGGAATTTAAATTAAAAAACCCCACAAGCAAGATTTTTGGACCGCTTGTACGATTTTAAGATTTAGGAAAATTAGAGCTAAAAAGCGATTAGCACCTGGGTCTCCTGCTTGTTGGTTAAAGTGTCAAATTCGAGAACAGTGTAATTAGTGTATCATGATACAAAAACAGTACAATTAATAAAAAATAGAACATTTATTTTTAAGTAAAAACAAAAGACAACCCTTTTTTTGCAAATGATAAAACTTGTCCTCACACTCTCATTGTTTCCATTTTGTAAAAAAAAAATTCATAAACCACCGTTCATTTGCCCATTCTCTTGCCTGTGCGATCTTGCTCATAGAATGCTTTTGTTAATTCTACTCATAATCAGAATTTGATGTATACAGAAGAATGAAATGATTTTTAATCATCATTGAATTTTTCTTTAATCTTTAAAATGAACAAAAATTTTTGTG
Organism: Linnaemya tessellans; assembly: GCA_951800035.1. Lineage (NCBI taxonomy): Eukaryota > Metazoa > Arthropoda > Insecta > Diptera > Tachinidae > Linnaemya > Linnaemya tessellans. Next base: position 40,980,932 of record OX637533.1, on the reverse strand, counting down.
CTGAACAAAATCAGGAAAAATCGTGATTTTGAAGTACTCTGGTATGTATATAGTTTTGGAGATGCACCTCACTACACATATGTATATGTAATAAAACAGATAAATCAGAAAACTAATAAAATTGTTAGAACTAGTGTAAATGAAGGTATTATATTACATACGTTTAAAGCTTCTAAGAGAGCAATCGAACCTCCTAAAGTCAGCAGGAAAATCATTGTAGCGCCTATATGCTCTTACTTCAAATGATCTTTCAATCCTTTTATACCTCCCAATCTGAGTTATAATTAGATGCGAATTACGAGTTGACCTCGAAAAGGGAATGAACTGTTGCAAACATTAATTAGTGTTTAGTTTTATAACCAAAATCGTGCAAAGAAGATTTTAAAAACAACTTTGCATATTCAGAAATTAAACAGAATTTCGTAGACTGGAAATAAATTTAACGACACGAATAAAAAGTCTTACACGACATAGTTTATATGATGCGCAGCCGTTGTAGACATCAAGGCAATAATAGATGTCGGTCAAAAGTAAGGAGCGTGCTAAATTTAATTGCACTTTAAGGTAAGCTGGAATTAAAACTATATAATCTGCTTAAAATCCCATTAACTTTAGCCACAATATTAGAGATGTGGTTGGTTATGTTATGGAATTATTAAAAATTTCATTTACTTAGCGCAGCATATATACATATTTATTTAATTATTAAACCATTAGGAGAACAAGCAATAGAAATATATAAAAGCCATTTTGTTATGGTTTTCATATATAACCACTGCAATACTACCAATAGTAGAAATATATATATATATATATATATATATATATATATATATATATATAGGTAGAGAAAACAAAATATAATAATAATAATAGAAATTCCCCAAAGATGGTGTTTTAGATGGTATTTTTCCCGATGAAAGAAATTGAAGACAACGAAGTACCAATTTATTAGGTGGGAGGGCACATTTCCATTATTAACCGCATAAGAAGGAGATATTTTTGGAATGGGCGCCACATTTATTAAGATAACAAATAAATTGAGTGAAAAGGTGTTTGGTTTCACAAAAAGTGGTAAGGTTTTAATTTGGCTGCGTTTCACTGTGGACTGCGGGAGCCCTTTATCTCGGTAGCTAGCAGTCGGCGGGGGGTTCCGTCCACACCAACTAACCAAAACAAACCATGTTATACTTCCCATGCGATCCCTGATTTATTATAGACTCCCTAATTTATTTATTTAGTTGTTTAAAAGTTACTGTAAAAAGTATAATCGAGAGATAAAACAGCAAAGGATTTTGTATTCGGATTAGAAGAGAAAACGGCCAGAACTGGCACTTAGTTTTATCACGGGGCATATAACCTCAAGCCTCATCTGATGGTTCCTGATGAGGGCGGCTTCTTTACCCTTTCCCAACCAATGTTGTGGAGCCCTTTAGATTTTCCCAGAACCCACAAAGCTTACCTTAACTTTTACCTTACGTGACCAACCTTAGAAAGAACCAGTAAAGCTTTTCTATTTCATGGTTTTATTCTTACAAACAGATTTATAAAGTAACATGAGGTTTTTTTGGTACAATGATTTCATTGCTAAACTTGCAGAACTTATTCCGTAAAAACAATTTTACCCCTTGGGTTTATATGGATAGGATAATAATAATAATTGCTAAATCAAGTAATACTAATAATGATAATGACATTTGATTATAAGAATTTTATTCGTAAGACATTCAGTCTCCCAGTCAGAAATATTTATATTCTTAAACAAAGCTGAATAAGGCCCCAAAGAACGGACAAGGAACGTTTCTCTAATAAAATAAAGTCTGAAATATTTCTGCCTTCCATTGGCGGGCTGAATTCACGAATCTTAATGAAAGGTTACAATATGTATATATAGATATTCGAATCAAATTAAGGATTAATATATTAAACTACAATATAGCTTGGGGGGTGTACACAGTATGATAAGATGATAAAATAAAAAAATAAAAATTTAAGAAAAATATAGGAAAATAAAACAATAAGCAAAATCAAGAAAACCAAAAAAAATTTAAATAATCAAAAGGTGTACAATTAGTATTGAATAAAATTTACGGTTCATACAAAAACTGGTTACTGATTTGGTTCTAATGGAATCAACAGGGAGGATTTAATATAACGTAAGAATTTTTACAAAGTTAGGAAAGTGAACTCACCCTGGATCATGCAGCTCGAATCCCGAAGGCCCCCGTTTTCGATCAACACGATCTGCGGCAATCCTTTGGCTGAAACAAATGTTTATTTAATTATATAAAATAAACCCCATTCTCCTTAAATGTTTTACACGGTCTCTGTAGAAATTATTGGAACATTTTCTTATAATTTCTTCGCGGTTTGGTTAAAGGTTTTCTGAATTAATTTTTTTCTTTTTTCTTCTATTGTTTTATCTTTTGGTTATTTTCTTTTACATAAGATAAACCGAATAATTGTGCCCCTTGGCATCATAACTTCCTCAATGAAACAACTTAACAATAATTTTGTTCGCTTCTTTTCTTGTATTTTAGAATAATTAATTCACATTACATTACATATAACTTCTGGAGAGTATCGTGGGTCCACGTGGGGTAACGTATAGATGAAAAAATTATACTCTTTGGCGGTATAGTATTCCTTTCCAAGGAATACTAGGATGTTTCTGTTTTTTCTTTTAAACTTTTCGTGGTAACAAAATTTGTTGTTATTATAAACTTAAATGTGATTTTTTTTTGTTTTATTTTTGACGAACTACTTTTCAACTATACTACACCATGATCAAACACTTTCTGACGCTTAATCTTTTCTTAAAACGCGCTATACCTCGGTTTGCAGTTGATTTTTTTTTATATTCTTGTACTTGTTCTAGAACAAATACAGTAAAATCATCAGATTTTCCCGTTACATTACCAAAACCACATTTAGTTTATAGCTAGCGCAAAAAAAATAACTACAGGAATCCTAAGAGAAACTACTCTCGCATACAACTATGTACGTTGCGATCTGGGGTTACCAGATATCTTTAGAGTACCATGTTTACATGAGAGAATTGTCCTAAGATAAACTTAGTGATGGTGTCTACTGACAAGCAAAAAAATGAATATATATTTAAATATATATATATATATATATATATATATATATATATATATATACGTAAAGATGAAAAGAAAGGAAAGAAATCAAATTTTTTTCTTTGTTTTCCCACTACAAAACTAGACAAGAATAGGGATTTCCCTGAATTCTGTGCTAGAAAAATTATTCAAGGACGTAAATCCTTAGCGTGATATGTACCAACGAGTTTTCTCTGAAGATCCCCAATGGTATAATAATGTGAACCAAGTTTTGCTCTAATATCCCCCCTAAGCCAAGGTGTTATGCGACCCGTGCTGTCGGTTGGTTTGCAGTCAGGGGTAACCGACACTATTCTTACGGAGCCTTGCTGATACCTGGGCGCCTCAGCAAGTAATTTAAGCCCTTACCTAGTCACTGGGGGCTATGACGTGGTGGACAAATTCTCCCCTACACTCGTGGGAACAATTAGCGAATTTTTAAAGGAAACAAAATCGGACGGGGAAACAAAATCGGACGGGTTTACAAGGGAGGACGGGCAACAGGCCCAAGGGGAGGTTTTTCAGGGACTTATAGAGGGTGGGGTGGACAGGGCTAAAGGCCAAGGGGGGCAGCCTTTGTAGGGGATAGGTGCCTGAGAAGACAAGACGGGACAGTTAGTGACGATGACTCGGACAACTTTCTAGGGCTGGACGGACTTAATATTTACGAGACGGACGAGGATGACATCGCCATGGTCTCCTCTGATACCAGGAAGGTATCAGAGGCACAGGTGATGAAAGGGGTGGAAAAAAGACCGGACGAACGCAAAAGCTGTCGGGCTACAAGCGTTCTCTCCGGTTTTTAAGGTCGTTGGAGTCAAGCGATCCAACTTCCTTGACTCCACGAGAGGAGGCTTTGCGGCGCAAACATGCCTACCACGTTCGGAAGTATGAGGAGTTTCTGAATACTTCCGTCGTAGGGGCAAGGCCAGCGACGGTGACGAACGTGGCCAGAGACCAGGATAGGAAAGCGATCTTGACATCAGCCGGGCGCTCAACTAAACCTGGACCGAACGCGATCACCGGCTCGGAGAAATTGGATGATGGCCCTTCTACATCTTAAGGCGTGTCATCCAAGTCAAGGAGAGGTGATGACCTACGCGGTAAAGCGAAAACCGCCAGCAAAGAGTCCTCAAGGCAAGACTCGAACTCCTCTAAAGGAGGGGCCGCGGCTGGCAAAGGGGATTCTGCAGGTGGTTCTAGTGGCAAACGGCAAAAGTCAGGTGAAACGCAGATGCTTGAGAGCAAGCGGTTGAAACCATCAACCAGCTTGACATCAGCACCTGAGTTACAAGTAGCCATTATTGATCGCAGTCAGCCTGGGGACAAGATGACAAATGATCAATGGCTGCTTCTGGAGGAACGGATCCTGCGCAGACTAGTGGACGAGCTCGCCACTTGTGACGATGACTCATTCACTGCGTTTGACGGGGCAAAGTGGTCTAAGGGCGTCAAGATAATTGGATGCGGTAATGAGAAGGTTCTCAGCTTTCTCAAAAACAGCGTACAAGAAGTTGGCGAGCTTTGGCCAGGAGCCAAAATCGAAATCATCCCCTTGGACCAAGTTCCTTTTCAGGTGACGGTGCGAGTGTGGATCCCTCCTATTCTGGAGGATGAGTACACACTTACACTTATTAAGCGCCAGAATAAGGACCTTGGTACTGAGAACTGGATGATCGAACGTGGACGTGCCAGGGACAAGGGGGATGGCAAAGATCTCTGGATCAAAATTGATTCGGAATCCCTCCAACTCCTGCGTCCCAAAAAGGGCGTGATCAAATATGGGCTAAATCAGCTTAGACTGATTTTGCCCACGAAGAAAGACCCGCAAAATGGCGACTCCGAGCGGCATAAAAGTGGTGCAAATTAGCAGCATCGGACGAGCTGTTACGTTTTATGGAGAGAGAGTGTATATCCGTGGCCTTGATCCAGGAGCCTTGGCTAGTTGCTAATAAGGTTCGGGGGCTTCGGTCACGCTTGTTTACTCTTCTCTCTCCTAACACGGAAGGTAAAATTAGAAGCTGTATTCTGATTAGGAAAAATATTAATATCAACATGTTTTTATCTCATTACAGCTTTGGTGATCTAACGGTAGCTGTGCTGGAACGCAAGGATCTCCCGATGGTGATCCTGGCATCGGCGTACCTACCGTATGAAATGGACGGCCCTCCTCCGAGTGCGGTGCGCACACTCAGTGGCTGGTGCGGGACACGAGGGCATGACCTTGTACTGGGCTGTGATGTAAACGCGCATCACACACTTTGGGGGAGTACGGATATTAATAAACGAGGTGAGGATTTATTACAATTTCTCTTGTCGACCAATCTTAGGATTTGTAATAAGGGCAATAGGCCAACGTTTTTCAACAGGATCAGGGAACAGGTCATTGATTTAACTTTGGTTAGTGATAAAGACTCCGTTAGAATATCTGAGTGGAGGGTGAGCCTTGAGTGCTCATTCTCTGATCATAACAGGATTACCTTTACGATCGATCTTATTCCGAGTGGGGGCAAGCCTTACAGGAACCCTAGGCAAACGGATTGGGGAAGCTTCAGAAAGATTGTGGATGCCCTACCACCTCCAGAAGCGGAGCGGGTGGGCAGCATTCGGGAGCTGGAGGACTCCTCAATCCTTCTGTCAATGACACTGAGGGACGCCTATCATGCATCTTGTCGGGAGCGGCAACCGTCGACGAGGGTCCATCAGAAGTGGTGGAATCCAGGACTCAAGCTGCTCAGGACAGTTTGCCGGAGACTTTTTAATAAGGCGAAGCGCGATAGGAATCCCATAGACTGGGATAATTATCGTAGGAGTTTCAATGTCTTCAAGAACGAAACCAGGAAGGCAAAGAGGGAATCATGGAGGCGTTTCTGTGGTGACTTGGAGGGCACATCTGAGGCTTCCCGTCTAAGAAAACTACTCTCTAAGGAGCCTGGCACGCCCGGATCCCTGATGAGGCCTGATGGGACTTTTACTGAAAGCAGCGAGGATACCCTGGAGCAAGCGTACTTGGTGCGGTTGTCCCCGTCCAAACAGCTATCCAATCGAGTGACGTGGTGGACTCCATTGTACAGCCAGCCAAGGTAAGATGGGCAGTGGCGTCTTTTAAGCCCTTTAAGTCAGCGGGGCCAGATGGTATTTTCCCAGCGCTGATGCAGCATGCTATGGAGGCGATTTTACCATGACTGCTAACCATTTTTAGGGGAAGTCTCCTTTACGGGTACATTCCCATGGAGTGGAGGGAGGTGACTGTGGTTTTCATTCCGAAAGCGGGGAGGATTAACCACTGTACCGCTAAAGATTACAGACCAATCAGTCTGTCGTCTTTTCTGTTGAAAACACTGGAGCGACTGTTTAATGTGTATGTCAGGGAACTTCCTTCGCCGGAGAACTTCTGTGGTGCACAGCATGCCTACCAGAGGGGTAAGTCGGTGGAGACGGCGCTGCATGATGTTGTCGGCACTATAGAAGATTCCCTTGACAAAAAGGAGTTTGTTATGGCATCCTTTCTAGACATAGAAGGCGCTTTTAACAATCTGAACATATCCTCGATAACTGGTGCGCTCAGAGAGATCGGGGCGGACCAGTTGATTACGGACTGGGCAGGGAGCATGCTTGGAAGCAGATCCATAACCTCCAGTTTGGGCATGAGTACGAAGAGGAAGGCTGTAACAAGGGGCACTCCGCAGGGGGGACTTCTGTCTCCGCTCCTTTGGAACCTGGTCCTGAACAGCATTCTTTTCAGGTTGGACGCAGGTGGCACCAAGGTAGTTGCGTATGCTGATGACGTTGTGCTCCTTATAAGGGGTAAATATCTGCCTACGATAAGTGAACTCATGGAATCAGCGCTGAGCGAACTACTCGACTGGGCCAAGGGGAACGGTCTGGGTGTGAACCCTACGAAGACTGTATTGGTACTTTTTACCAAGAGATATAAGATCCCGGCATTCAGGCCACCATGCCTTGGTGGCACGAGCTTGGAGCTCTCGAGGGAGGCGAAATACCTCGGCATTGTTCTAGACTCTAAGCTATCGTGGAAACGTAATGTGGAGGATAGAACGAGGAAGGCTCTATGCGCGTTTTACGCGTGCAAGATAGTTTCTGGGAGGAGATGGGGGTTGAAACCGTACATCCTGCACTGGATGTATACGGCGGTGATCAGACCCATTCTTACTTATGGATCACTTGTTTGGTGGAGGGCTGTGGACAAGAGTACATATCTCTCTATACTGGGCAAGGTACAGAGGCTGGCATTTCTTGCTATGACTTGCGCGATGAGATCGGCCCCTCAGGTCAGTCTTTAGACGATGCTTGACTTGGCTCCCCTTGGGGTTTACATATCTGCGAGATCTGCCCTTAGACTCATCGAGTCTGGCAGTTACAGGCATGACCGTACGTGACATGGCATTATCCTACAAAGGGTAGGAGGGCAGGTCCTGGGTAGACGGACTGATTATATGACTCCGGTCATGAACTTCGACAAGTCCTTCTCAGTCGCGTTTCCGGAGAGGAAGGACTGGATGGAGGGCTCCGCGACTCGCAGAAATGCGACCTTGGTTTTTACGGACGTCTCGAACATGGACACTGGCACTGGTTCGGGGGTGTTTTCCGAGGATCTCGACCTTTCGGTATCGCTCAAGCTACCCGATACCTCGACAGCTTTCCAGGCGGAGATTTATGTCTTTACCGAGGCGACATTGAGGATTGATGGGCTCAGTTTGGAGGCAAGAATTATTGACATTTGTGTGGATAGTCTGGCAGCAATTAGGGCCCTAGACTCGGGGACAGTCAGGTCGAGATGTGTGCTGGCATGCATTCAATCTCTGGCTCGACTCGAAGGACATGACGTCAGGATAGTATGGGTTCCAGGGCATGAAGGCATTCAAGGGAAAAAGATGGCGGACGAATGCGCTAGAGCGGATTCGGCCTTGGATGAGGCAGCCTCACGTAGGGATATTGACATTCCCTCAGTTAAGCTGCTGAATAGGATTCAGGTGTGGGCAGAGAGGGAGGTGACAGGCATGTGGTCAGATATTACCACCTGTAGGGTCTCCAGAACTCTATGGCCCTCGCTTGACAGGGGAAGGACTAGACAGCTTCTGACTTTTGGGAAGAAGTCGTTGGCACTCCTGGTAGGGGTCTTGACGGGGCACTGTGCAATTGGGCACATGTCGGAGCGTTTTGGCTTTCCCCATGATGGTCGCTGCAGGAGCTGTTTAGATGAGGAGGAAGAGGAGTCAGTACAGCATTTTCTTTGCGAATGTCCGGCCCTGCAGGAGCGTAGGCTTAGACATCTGGGCTCACATTTCCTGCGGGATCTGGACTGCCTCAGGGATGCACAGCTGGCTGCCCTGGCGGGGTTCGTGAGAAGTTCTGGGTGGTTCTCAGGAACCACCACTTCGTTTTGAAAGGATTGTGTAGGGTGTAGTCCTCTGGGCATCACAATGGGCCTTTATGGCCTCCGAGTGTTTTTCTCGCTTATGGCGGGCAGCCCTTCTAACCTAACCTAACCTTTGCTCTTATATGACATTTAATAAAAAGTGGTGACAGCTTTGCGTTAAATACCTTTTCTGCATTACTCTGAACAAAACGTCTTCTATAGATTTCCTGACCATTTCGAAAATTAACCGGACGAGAACGAAGATTGTACTGACGACGACTAACTTCATAAGCCTTGCGGATATTTTTCCTAAGATCGGAACGTTTAATCTGTAAATGATCATCCCGAGACAGTTGAAGAGATGGCTCATCAAGTGCTTTAATGTTATTTAATAATCCGTAAGAATTACCATGAGTAATCATTTCTAAATCAAATAGTGCATGCTAAGGTGAACTTTGAATCGCTTGGTGATATGAATTCCGTAATGAACAACTAATTATTGACAAATACGCATCCCAATGACTCCGATCATTCTTTAAGTAGGCACGTATAGCAGAAATTACTGATCTATTTACTCTTTCCGATGCATTGCTCTGTGGAGAGTAAACAGCGGTATACATATGCGCAATACAAAAACTAGTAAAAAACGCATTGAAATCGTTTGCTCGGAATTGAGAACCATTATCACTTACTAACGTCTCTGGAACGCCACAAACATGGAAAATTTGTTTTTGAAGACACTCTGAAATAATAGTAGAACTAAATGTCTTAAGAGGAAACAACCAATGAAATTTGGACATATGATCCATTCTAATAACCAATATTTCCACTCTTACTCCTGGGTCGGTCCAAGCAGATCAATATATAAACGCTGAAACGGTCTATACGATATTGCTGGTTTCCCATCTCTGGTTTCAAAACAAAGTTTGGTGCTTTTGTTGTCTTACATATTTCACACTTTCCTACATATTCTCGGACATCCTTGACTAAACCAAGCCAATAAAAGTTTCTTCTAAGTAGGTGCATTGTTTTAGCCATGCCTCCATGTGAGCTAATTTGATCATCATGCGCTCGCTTTATGACACTCAGCCGTAGTTTTTCAGGAACCCATAGCTTCCAACTAAACTTTTCTTGTTCCATGTTGCCAGTGCCTTGCCTTTGCGATGACTGACGGTAAATTTAATGGATTGGAGTTTAAATACCCATCTAGCTAAACGTCCTAAAAGATCCGGTTGACGTAAAAGCCAAATAAGACTTGCATGATCCGTGATCAGTTCAAATTCTTGTAATTCTAAATAATATCGGAAACGTTTGACGGCTTCGACCGCTGCCAGACATTCACGTTCTGTAACACTGTAATTCCTCTGAGCAGTGTTCAACTTCTTACTCATGAAGGCTATAGGTCTTTCTACCTCCTGGTCGTCTAGTTGTATCAGCACAGCTCCTATACCCCAGTCGCTGGCATCACAGTGAAGAAAAAATTTCCAACAAAATGTCTTTTTCTTGGATATCACTTCGGTGATAGGAAAAACTGTAGAGTCGAAAAGTTTTCCTCTGAAACAATTATAAGATCATCTAGGTAACCAAACACAGAATAACGCAAATCTGGTGGAATAATTTCATCGATTAACCGACACATTGTAGACGGAGCATTACAAAGCCCGAAGGGCATCACAGTGAATTGATATAATGAACGACCTGGGAATGTAAAAGCGGTTAATTCTTTTGAAGATGGTGCTAGACTGATTTGGTAATAAGGTTGGCTTTAGGAAATCTAGAAAGTATGCCTTCTATAGAAGGAAGAGGGTATGCATCTTTGCGTGTAACAGCGTTAAGCTTTCTTGCATCTAAGCATAAACGAACTTTGTTAGGTTTAATTACTAATCTCATAGGTGAACTCCAAGAAGAATGTGAGGGTTCTATTACCTTTAAAGCCAACATGCGATCCACTTCCGCATACATCAACTTTTCTACTGCGGGAGAAACTGGATAGAATCTTTGCTTTATGGGTTTAGACTCTCCTACTTCAATATTGTGTTTAATTAAGCTAGTTCTCCCTAGTCCTTGCTTTTCAAAGTCTGGAAACAAACTGATGATAACTAACAACTGTTGACGCTGGTCCAAAGTTAGCGGATATTCGGTCTCATATCATCAATATATAAACTCTGAAGCGGTCTATACGATATTGCTGGTTTCCCCATCTCTGGTTTCAAAACAAAGTTTGGTGCTTTTGTTGTCTTACATATTTCACACTTTCCTACATATTCCCGGACATCCTTGACTAAACCAGGCCAATAAAAGTTTCTTCTAAGTAGGTGCATTGTTTTAGCCATGCCTCTATGTGAGCTAATTGGATCATCATGCGCTCGCTTTATGACACTCAGCCGTAGTTTTTCAGGAACCCATAGCTTCCAACTAAACTTTTCTTGTTCCATGTTGCCAGTGTAATGTTCAGTACGAATATAAACGAATGTATCTATTACTTTAAGGTCTGGATATTTGCTAGGTTCGGCATATATTTTTGCCTTTAACTGTACATATTCTGTATCCATAAAATGAGCTGATTCTAAATCAATTTCTGGTTCAGTTAAAACAAGAGCTGATAATTCCCCCTCAAAACAACGTGACAACTCATCCGGGACAATATTATCCTTGCCTTTACGATGACTGACGGTAAATTTAAAGGATTGGAGTTTAAATACCCATCTAGCTAAACGTCCTGAAAGATCCGGTTGACGTAAAAGCCAAATAAGACTTGCATGATCCGTGATCAATTCAAATTCTTGTAATTCTAAATAACATCGGAAACGTTTGACGGCTTCGACCGCTGCCAGACATTCACGTTCTGTAACACTGTAATTCCTCTGAGCAGTGTTCAACTTCTTACTCATGAGGGCTATAGGTCTTTCTACCCCCTGGTCGTCTAGTTGTATCAGCACAGCTCCTATTCCCCAGTTGCTGGCATCACAGTGAAGAAAAAATTTCCAACAAAATTTCTTTTTCTTGGATATCACTTCGGTGATAGGAATTACTGTAGTCGAAAAGTTTTCCTCTGAAACAATTATAAGATCATCTAGGTAACCAAACACAGAATAACGCAAATCTGGTAGAATAATTTTATCGATTAACCGACACATTGTAGACGGAGCATTACAAAGCCCGAAGGGCATCACAGTGAATTGATATAATGGACGACCTGGGATTGTAAAAGCGGTTAATTCTTTTGAAGATAGTGCTAGACTGATTTGCCAGTACGCATCTTTTAAATCTAGTTTGGTAATAAGGTTGGCTTTAGGAAGTCTAGAAAGTATGCCTTCTATAGAAGGAAGGGGGTATGCATCTTTGCGTGTAACAGCGTTAAGCTTTCTTGCATCTAAGCATAAACGAACTTTGTTAGGTTTAATTACTAATCTCATAGGCGAACTCCAAGAAGAATGTGATGGTTCTATTACCTTTAAAGCCAACATGCGATCCACTTCCGCATACATCAACTTTTCTACTGCGGGAGAAACTGGATAGAATCTTTGCTTTATGGGTTTAGACTCTCCTACTTCAATATTGTGTTCAATTAAGGTAGTTCTCCCTAGTCCTTGCTTTTCAAAGTCTGGAAACAAACTGATGATAACTAACAACTGTTGACGCTGGTCCAAAGTTAGCGGATATTCGGTCTCTACTTGCGAAGATTCCGTATGACTAGTAATTTGAGACTTAACTTCTTATAAAATTTTTGGACTAAGCGATAATGAACTTAAATGATTACAATCTAATATCTCAACCGATTCAATCATTTCTGGTACTAACTTAAAAGCTTTCCAAAAATCAATGCCTAAGATAAGACGTTGTGTGATAGATGGAATTATAAAAAGATTTATTAATTGCTTCTGCCCTTTAAATTGCATTTCTACAGATAACCACCCTAAAACAGTTTGAGTTCGACCATCAGCTGTTTTTACCTGTGATCGACATTTAAAAAAATTGTTAAGGTTGGAAACATTTTTTTGGGCTAATTCCCCTCCTATACATGAAATATTAGCACCTGTGTTCAAAAGGCCTAATTCGTTAAATTCAAGAAATGAAACTCGGGCACAAAATCGGTTATCCCTGCTATTACTTATAATGGCGGAAATTAGAAGTTTTTTCCCTTTTTTACGTATTTTATAAAAATTTCGCAATCGTAGCGTAGATCTTTTAGGTTTAGAAATGACATTACACTTAATGACACCTGCATTAAAAATTTGGTTTCTTTTATTAAGGTAGTTTTCCCAACGCGCATGATATGGCAAAATTGGAAAAAGTATCCTGGGCAATCGATCGCTTTTACAATTTGAGTTCTTCAAAATAGTGACTTCAGAATTAGTTGGTAAATTTACTGGTTCCGTTATAGTTGTATTAATGAGCTCTGGAACAGGTTTGTCCACAGGCTCTGGGCTGTTTAGTTTTTTGTAGCTGGATAAAAAATTCCTCATTTGATGATGTCACATCCTTGGTATCCTCTAATTCTATTTCTGAGATTTGTTTTCTGCCGATTGGGTAATTGTGTAAGCGATTTTGGAAGTTTCTTGTTACATGTTCCTCATTTAAAAAGGTTTCCCTCATTTGCACTAATTTCCTTAGATGAGAAATGGAATTGGCTGGAATGTACAAAATCTCTTGTCGAATTTCGGGTCTGAGATTACGAGATAAAATTTCAATCAACTCTGGTTCTGGAATAGGTGATGGCAAACGATCCATAATGACGGTAATAGATTCGAAAAATGAATCAAAAGTTTCCACAATCTTCTGTTTTCGATTACGTATTTCTTCTTTCAATTCAAAGAACGACTTAAAATCCCTATATTGACTATATATCTTGATGGCTCCATAGAAATGATCCCAGTTAACTACATTAACTTGTTTTCGATATCTCCAGTACCAATCTTTGGCTTTACCGTTTAAGAGTACATTTAAATTTTTTACAATAAACGTGAAGTTTCCCCTAAAGTTATCCCATGTCAGAGAATTGATTCTATACAAAAATTCTTCAATCGTAAGTCCGGAATTGGATCCATCAAACTTAATGTTCCAGCTCTGAATTATAGCTCTAATTTTAGCTGGATTAACATAAGCAGTATTAGAATTGGTATATGAGGAGGTATTAATTGGAAAGTGCACATTGTTATCACGGTTACCAAAATCCTCCACAGGTGGGTAATTAGAATGAGTTGGTCTATTAGCTGACGCATACGCGGTGTTATGATGAACGTGGTTTTGATTATTTGGCTCAATAAAGTGATTTGAGGAGTTACGTTGATTTAATGATATATTGGCACTACGTTCAGAATAGTTGCTTTCATTATTCGAATGATGGTTGACTCGGTTAGTATTTAGAGACGGTTCGATATGACCATGATTAAATCGATGTACAACGCTCGCATTTTGTGCTTGTGAAACTAGAACAAGGTTAAAATTTGTTAGCAGCCTAGCCATTGTAGTCTCAATCATTTTATTAAGATGACCATAATCTATATTACTGGAATCGTTAGTATTCATTGTCTGTACCCGTGGCGATGTCCTTGCAGTAGGTAATAATCTGGGAGCATCCTCCAGGTCGACTAAATTTCTGTGCGAGTTATCTAAATCCTCCAAAGGTCGTGAACTATCATGTACTTGGGTTCTGCTTCTGCTACGAGTGTTATAGGTTTTCGGAATCGCCCCTCTACATTCGACTGAGCTACGGAGTCTTGCGAATTACGAAAATGTATTCTTTTAAGATTGGCTAACTGACATGACGTTTTACATTCAGGACATTCGGTTGCCTGAGATAGGTAATTTTCTATGCATGTTCTATGGATCGAATGATTACACTGATCGATTGCAAGACAACTATCAGTCTCTGTCATCGCCGTTGAACACACAATACAAATATTTTCGCCAGCGTTAGATGAGGCAGTTGCCGAATTATCCTCCGCTGGAGAACGAAGAAATGACATATTTTTATGTTTATTATATATAGTATTAACGTATGGATACGAATTATGAACAAAAGTTCTGGCTTACAGATAAAAAAAAATAGTATAGAGTATCAGTTATATAGTTATCCTGATAAACAAAACAGTTCGTAAGTGTTCTTTCTAAACAGGTTGGCACATAAGTGAAGTAAGGTAAATTAATATTCACGTAAGGTTAAATACGCCGATTGGTAAACCAAGTGATGCTAAAAAAAATACTGGACTATGGAGTTGTAAATAATACCAGCACAGATGCTAAACTACACAAGTCTATTGTAATAAAAGATAAATCCGGATAGATATTTGCAACCCAAGCAAACGCTATGTTCCTAGGACTGATCTTCTAACACAAACAATGTTGTGATGCAGTACCCTAGCTAATATTATCTAAATCTAGAGAGATTAAACGAAAACAACGTACAAGAGTTTCTTTTCCCAGTGAAAAGACAATCAAAGATTCTATAGGTCGTTGTATTCGAATTAGTTCCAATTACACGATGATTCCGTATAAAGTTTAATTGTTATTCCTGACAAAAGATTTACTCAGTAAACTTTTCCCTTTAAAACTCTATAATATTTAAGTACAAAAATTAAAAAAAAATGTTAATCGTTATGAGAACCGAAAAACCTTAATACCTTAAAGTTATTTCTTATCCCATAAGAAATTACTGTGTTTTGGCCCCACGATGGAATGGTTTTTCTTTCCATACTGGGTTACTTCTATTCGGGCCCCACGTTGGGCGCCATTTATGTTATGGAATTATTAAAAATTTCATTACCTTAGCACAGCATATATACATATTTATTTAATTATTAAACCATTAGGAGAACAGCCAATAGAAATATATAAAAGCCATTTTGTTATGGTTTTCATATATAACCACTACAATACTACCAATAGTAGAAATATATATATATATATATATATATATATATATATATATATATTATATATATATATATATATATATATATATATATATATATATATATATATATATATATATATACATATTTATTTAATTATTAAACCATTAGGAGAACAGGCAGTAGAAATATATAACAGCCATTTTGTTATGGTTTTCATATATAAGCACTACAATACTACCAATAGTAGATATATATATATATATATATATATATATATATATATATATATATATATATATATATATATATCTTGTAATGTTTATTAAAAATTAAATAGATTTAAAAGCGATTTTATTTGTTTTATTCTAGAGCTCACTGAGGAGCTCCTAAGAACGATGTTTATTAAATATTCCTTCTTACCAAAATTTCAATGACTTATATACTAACTATTAGAATAATGCTTAGGGGTATCTTTAGTATTTAAAACATTCCTTTTCTAGTTTCCCACGGTGGACGTGCGGCGTGTGTCTCGTCAGTTATTTATAAAACTCAAACCGTTCGTACATGTGCTCAACTAATATATTGTTACAAAGTTTAAAAATAGATTCAAATATAACGACAATGTGGCTATATGTACTTGGCAGCACTGTCAAACCATCTCTAGTTGTCAAAATGTTACAACCCTGGTCAACACCATGCAGATAATATTTGAATTAACGGAAATGGAATATTCCGGATACATCGTTGAGAATATACAAGATCATTCGAGGCTGTGCAATAAGAAGTGTAAATAACAATAACGAAAAACCTAGCAACATCAATGCTAAGAGATGATGATGTTATTCTTAATGATCTTGTACGCAAGTATTCGCTGCTAATAAAAACTAAACATGTACATCAATATACACAGCAACATACACACAAATATACACAGCAACATGCCCACATAGCACAAGAAGAAACAAAACTACACAACACACAAAACACTCATACATACAACCACACATAGTTACAATAAACAAAACACAAGACAGCATTGTCATATACACAAAACACTCATACATACAACCACACATAGTTACAATAAACAAAACACAAGACAGCATTGTCATATATACAAACACACGTATATAGCTACATGTTAAGTAAAGCACAACCAACAACAACCATGACCAGATGCTTCGCGAAGTTACCAGACGATGTCATTTTGCTATATAAAGTCGCTGCCAGTAATCAGCGGGATCAGTGTGATTTTAAATCTAGACGTGTGTACATCGCTAAGTGTTTAGTAGTACAAATACTCGTGTTAATAAAGTAGTAAATAAAGTGTTGCCGCATTATATTTCTAAAGTTAAATGTCTGTGTTTTTAATTTGATGCAATTAAACGAATCCTTGAAGGATAAGTAAAAACCGTTTTTACGAAAAGGTCTAAAAACGTAACAATTGGTGTCAGAAGTGGGATTGCAAAAATAATTAAAAAGGACATTGCAATTTAAGGAAAAAAAAAAAGGACATTAAAAAAAAATAATTATGAAATTTGATGAGCTAAAAGTTGAACAGCTAAAAAAGGAGCTTTGTAAGCGGGAATTGCCAACAGCAGGTAACAAGGCTGAACTGCAGAAGAGGCTGATAGATGAGTTCAAGAATCGTGGCATGGACATCGCGACATACGAGTTTGAGGACAAAGACGATGTAGAGGTATGTCCTTCTGCCACGACTAGCAGCATGGACATAAATTCAATGTTCGCTGCTATGATGATCCAGATAAAAGGAATCAATGATGCACAAACAAAAATGTTGGAGTCAAATAGAGCCACGAACGAGACTCTGGTAGAGGTTTCGGAGGCCATTAATAGGAGGGTGGACTCTATTGAGAATAAATTCTCAGAGCTGGCAGAGAGAGTCCAACATCTAGAAAGCGGTGGCCTAGAACAGCATGCAAAAGAGGTCGAAGAAAAATTGCATGCTCTAGAGGACAAAATGCATAACCTTCAGTGTAGTGGTGGGCCAGTACGAGCAGTTGCGGAGGTTTCTGCGCGAATAAAAGCGCCATGCTTTGACGGCAGCGTACCATTGGGCATCTTTAGATTCCAGTTCGAGACGGTTGCTAGCAGAAATGGATGGGATGCTGAAGAAAAGGCCATAGAGTTGATTTTGTCCTTAAAGGGTACAGCCGCAGAGGTACTTGAGACCGTGCCAGTGAGCAGCAGAAACAACTATAATGAAATAATGGCAGCATTGCAGCGCAAGTATGGTGGTGAGCACAAGCGCGATTTATACAGAATGGAATTGCGATGTAGAGTTCAAAAGCCTAACGAGTCTCTACAAGATTTCGCAATGGAAATCGAGCGTTTAGTGCAGCTCACATATCCAGGCGAGAGTCACCCGTTCCTGGACCATTTTAAAACTGAGGCGTTCGTTAATGGCATTCGCGACTCTGATGTCAAACTGGCTGTGTGCGCAACGCAGAAATCCACTTTCGCTGAGACTGTTTCATTTGCGCTGGCTCAAGAGACTGCAAGAATGGTTTTCAAGCCACAGATATGTAAAGTGCGGAATGTGGAGGTTTTGCCCGAGGAGGATAACAGCCTAGTCGCTAGTTTTAAGGAGGCAATGCGACAACTGTTGGCGGAAGGTGCTACCAAAGAAAAGCCTAAATGCTATAACTGCGGAAAAATTGGTCATTTTCAGCGCAACTGCAAAGCACCAAGAAAAAGAGGTAGATCTGTTTCGCCACCAAGAAACAGCAAACGGGTGAACCAAACAACAGCACAAGAGTCCCCGTTAAACTAAAACGAGCTAGCGCTAAGGGGCAAGAGCTAGCTCCCACAAACGAGGGCCCCACAATCTCCATATCAGTGATGCAGCAGAAAAATAGCAACCTTACTGCGTCTGGACACATCAACGGGGAAAAGCACGTATTTACCATAGACACAGGGGCGTCGCAGTCAATAATAAGGCCCGATATAGTAAAGGGGAAATGCGATCGTTTAAGCAATATACGGCTACGTACAGCTACTGGAGAGCCTGCCACTGTCTATGGTAAGATTGAATTGAAGGTGACTATAGCCAACATCAACGTGAGGCATGTGTTTATTGTTGCCGATATTGTCGATGAGGTAATTATTGGAGCCGATTTTATGATTAATCATGGCATTAATCTACACATGGGGCAACAGCTGATGATTTGGCGTAATGTGGAAATACCCCTTGATGTTGGGTATGACAGCAAGCCGCAAGTAAGAAAAGTATTTGCTATTGAGAGTCAGACGTTACCGCCGCAGTCTGAAACAGTTATATGGGCGCGTATGAAGGGAGATTGTGAGGACAATCGGTTGTGGGTTGTAGAACCAGCAGATCTAAAGAGAGAGCTTATAACAGCAAAAGCTCTAGTAAAAACTAGTAAAGGAGGAATAGTCCCTATAAGAGTACTTAACTTGGCAGACCATGAAAAATTCATCAAAGAAAATTGCGATATTGGCCAGTGTACTCCAGCAGAGGCAATAATAAACTGTGAGAGGAAGACAGAGCCTACCAATTTGTCCGCCAAAGAACGTGAACAATTTGAGGAATACGTAGGAAAATGGGTAGCAGGACTGTCAGCGACAGATAGAAATAAAGCCAAACAGTTGCTAAAAAGGCATGCCAGTATCTTCGCCATGGGAAACCAAAGTCAGGGTAGAACTGCATTGGTTAAACATGAAATAAACACAGGCGAAGCTAGGCCGATTAAACAGCCACCTAGAAGTGTACCCCTAGCAAAGCGAGATGAAGTCAAAGAGCTTGTAAGAGAAATGGAGCGTGAAGGCGTAATTGAGCCATCTTCTGGTCCTTGGAGTTCGCCAGTAGTCTTAGTTAAAAAGAAAGATGGCAGTACTAGATTCTGCGTAGACTACAGGAAGCTCAATGACATAACCAAGAAGGACAGCTATCCGCTCCCCAGAATCGATGACACCTTGGACACGCTAGCTGGTACGAGATGGTTCTCTACGCTAGACTTGCGAAGCGGATATTGGCAAGTGGAGATTGCAGAGAAAGACAAGGAGAAAACTGCCTTTAGCGTTGGTAACGGATTATGGCAGTTCAAAGTTATGCCGTTTGGTCTCTGCAATGCTCCGGCCACATTTGAACGCCTAATGGAGAAGGTACTGAAAGGACTCCACTGGAAGACATGCTTGGTATATCTGGATGACATAATCGTGATGGGGAAAACTTTTGATGAACACCTCAAAAACATGGCAGAAGTTCTTCAACGGATATCATCAGCTGGATTGAAACTCAGCCTGAAGAAATGTGCATTGTTCCAGAAAGAAGTGAAGTATTTGGGGCATCGTGTTACAGCAGACGGAATCTCAACAGATGAAGATAAAATACAAGCAGTAAGGGACTGGCATCAACCTAAAAATCTTCATGAATTGCGCAGCTTTTTGGGCCTTTGTACATACTACAGACGCTTTGTGCCAAATTTTGCCAGTGTAGCTGCAAGCCTGCATGAGCTGACAAAGAAGTCGAGACCATACCATTGGGGAGAGCCACAGGAAAAGGCATTCCAAAAACTTAAAGGATTATTGTGTACGTCACCAGTACTAGCGTATCCCATACCTGGAGAAAAATTTGTGCTGGATACTGATGCGAGCGGCTATGGCATAGGGGGCGTGCTGTCCCAAGTAGTTAATGGCACTGAGAAAGTCATAGGATACTATAGCCGTGTACTCTCAAAACCTGAGAGGAACTACTGTGTGACACGACGTGAGCTTCTGGCAGTATTGGAATGCATTAAACATTACCATAAATACCTGTATGGTCAACACTTTACATTAAGGACTGACCATTCTGCATTGAGATGGTTATTGCAGTTTAAAAATCCTGAAGGGCAACTGGCAAGGTGGATTGAGCGCCTGCAGAGCTACGACTTCAGTATCGAGCATAGAAAGGGCACAAAACATAATAATGCGGATGCTCTTTCAAGAAGACCCTGCTGTTTAGAGTGTAAACATTGCGTTAGAACCGAACAAAAGGAAGGCGTTGTTGATGTTCGGCTAATGCACATCGACTCTGATGAAGACTGGTCAGCGGCACAGAGGGACGACAGTATACTGGGGAAAATTATAGCAGCCAAAGAGGAGGACAGAAGACCGTCCCGGAATGAAATTTCGGCTGAGAGCCCACTCGCCAAATCTTATTGGGCTCAGTGGAACAGCCTCAAGGTAATAAAAGGGCGCCTATACCGCGTATGGGAAAGTGTAGATGGCAAAACAACTTCAAATTTAATAGTTGTGCCATGCTCCAAGATAAGTAAAGTTTTGCAAGAATTTCACAATGGACCTAGTGGCGGTCATCTTGGAGTAACAAAAACACTTGAGAAGCTGAAGCAGCGTTTTTATTGGGTTGGATGTCAACAAGCCGTAGCCGACTGGATAGCAAACTGCCCACAGTGCATAGCAGCCAAAGGCCCAGTAAGAAGAAGCCGGGGACAACTACAGCAATATACCTCAGGAGCACCATTCGAGCGGATCGCAATGGATGTAGCAGGTCCTTTTCCCGTCACTGAAGCCGGAAATCGTTATGTTCTTGTGGTAATGGACTATTTCAGTAAATGGCCAGAGGTATATGCTATACCTAACCAAGAAGCAAAGACAGTTGTAAATGCATTCGTCAACAACTGGGTATGTCGCTATGGTGTCCCAATAGAATTGCATTCCGACCAAGGAAGGAATTTCGAGTCCGCCATATTCAGGGAAATGTGCGAATTATATGGGATAAAGAAAACCAGAACAACGCCTTTGCATCCACAGTCTGATGGCATGGTAGAGAGGTTCAATCGCACCTTAGAAGAGTACCTGCGAAAAGTGGTAAGCAACCATCAGAGGGATTGGGACGAGCACATTCCCAAATTTTTGATGGCATATAGGTCAGCTGTACACGACTCCACATCGAGAACGCCAGCTAAAATTATCTTCGGGACGGAATTAAAACTGCCTGGTGACTTGGAATTTGGTGTTAAGCCAGCGGTAGAAGAAGGAGTCACTACGTCCCAAGAGCAGGAGAACTTAAACGAGCTGCATGATTTCGTGCGTAATAGAATCAAGATGGTCAGTGACAAGATGAAGGCTAGATATGACCGCGCAGCAAATTCAGAGGGATTTATAGAAGGTCAATTGGTTCTACTTTATAACCCACAACGGAAGAAAGGATTGTCCCCAAAATTACAGACTCACTGGGATGGCCCGTATAAAGTGATTAAGAGAGTGAATGACGTTGTGTACCGGATACAGAAGCACAATAGCCCAAGGTCGAAAATGAAGATAGTACATCTCGAACGATTGGCGCACTATGGAAGAGGTGATTGTATGCCTATTCGGGTCGAACAGGCTTAAGTGGGCGGCAGTGTTACAAAGTTTAAAAATAGATTCAAATATAACGACAATGTGGCTATATGTACTTGGCAGCACTGTCAAACCATCTCTAGTTGTCAAAATGTTACAACCCTGGTCAACACCATGCAGATAATATTTGAATTAACGGAAATGGAATATTCCGGATACATCGTTGAGAATATACAAGATCATTCGAGGCTGTGCAATAAGAAGTGTAAATAACAATAACGAAAAACCTAGCAACATCAATGCTAAGAGATGATGATGTTATTCTTAATGATCTTGTACGCAAGTATTCGCTGCTAATAAAAACTAAACATGTACATCAATATACACAGCAACATACACACAAATATACACAGCAACATGCCCACATAGCACAAGAAGAAACAAAACTACACAACACACAAAACACTCATACATACAACCACACATAGTTACAATAAACAAAACACAAGACAGCATTGTCATATACACAAAACACTCATACATACAACCACACATAGTTACAATAAACAAAACACAAGACAGCATTGTCATATATACAAACACACGTATATAGCTACATGTTAAGTAAAGCACAACCAACAACAACCATGACCAGATGCTTCGCGAAGTTACCAGACGATGTCATTTTGCTATATAAAGTCGCTGCCAGTAATCAGCGGGATCAGTGTGATTTTAAATCTAGACGTGTGTACATCGCTAAGTGTTTAGTAGTACAAATACTCGTGTTAATAAAGTAGTAAATAAAGTGTTGCCGCATTATATTTCTAAAGTTAAATGTCTGTGTTTTTAATTTGATGCAATTAAACGAATCCTTGAAGGATAAGTAAAAAGCGTTTTTACGAAAAGGTCTAAAAACGTAACAATATTGTGTTTATATTTATGTATAAACACATGTGGTTATTAAATAAGATTTATTTAAGTGCTTTATGCCGCGGCCTTTGATCAAACGTATGAGTGTCGAGTGACTCTTATACAAAATATTTGTATTGCAGTTTGTCAATGCAATTTGACACTGCTATACAAATATTTGGCATTGTTGGCTTTACATGTTTACTACACACTGTTGGTTATAGTGATAGTCACACCACGCTACACCTCCACCTTTTACAAGAATGTTCAGATAATCGTTAGTTATATGAACATTCTTTTACAAAAATATATATATAAATTTTTTTTTAATAGTTGGTATAATTGTAAGATAATAGTTATTTATTAAGGAAAGAAATTAATTATAGTATGTAGATGAACTTATATGCTAATTTTATAGTAGTACGGCCGTACAATAATATTAAATGTTATTTGTCATTATATATCTTAAGTCTATTTTTATGAACTACTTCTTTGCTTGATTTATTATCTGTTATGGTTACATTATTTCTTAAATCTATCACTATCTATTTCAGCAAATTGTCTAAAATTGTTTGGTAATCTTGAAAATACTAATTCATAAGGACAGTAGTCATGTGCCGTTGATGGTGTCGTATTAAAGCAGTAAGTGAAATACTTTAACCATTCGTCCCAATCCGTTTTGTCCTCAGATATGTAAGAACGAACATATTCGTTAAAAGTTCTATGACTTCGTTCTATTGTTCCTAGCGTCTGATGGTGATGTGCTGTGGAAGTTATATTTTCAATTTTTAATAGTGTGTATAGTTCCGTTAGTACAGAATTTTTGTATTTTGTCCCCGTGTCCGAAATGAATGTCTTCATTGGACCATAGGTCAATATAAAATTTTCAAATATCGCTCTTGCGATTGTTTTTGCAGATTTATCCGGAGTTGGTATTGTTACCAAATATTTCGTGAGATCGCATATTAAAGTGATTGCATATTCATTTCCATTAATTGATTTTTGAAATGGCCCCATTGTATCTACATACACCGTATCGAATGCTTTTTCTGGTGTTTCTGCTATAGTCATAGGACTTTTGTTATGCTTTATTGTTTTTGATTTTTGGCATTTTTGACATAATTTAGCATATTTCGTTATATCTTTTGTCATATATTTCCAATAGTAATACCTCTTTATCTTTTCTATTGTTCGGTATATTCCACAATGTCCTCCTTCTGTCGGATCATCGTGATATTTCAGCATTATTTCAAGAATTGCCAGAGCATTCTTATTATTTATGTTGGTCACCTCATTAAGTAGCGCTACTTTTAACTTATTTAAATATTTATTGCCCATATTTTTAAATTCATTTATGGAGATAAATTCGAAAATTTTCTCACTAGGTGCCATTTGTAGTGTCTCTACACTAAGTTTACCGGCCACTTTCTCAAGCCTTGGGAAAAATTGTCCTAAGTCCATATTCCCATTAGTAAACAAATCATTTATATTTATACATGTAATAACAGATTTTCCTCTTTTGATGTAGCATTTTATAGGAGTAATCTTTAATTTATAGAATTTCCTGACGTCAGTGTTCTTTAGTGGTACATATATATTGGGCTCTTTATCATTATTTTTAATTTGATGCTGAATATTTTTGGTATTACTTTGTTGTTTCTTTTTATATGCCATAGACCTTGTTGTGATCTTTAATATTGTATTGGTTTTTGTATATATATTTTTTAAGTCATCAATTGTTATTCTTGATAACGCGTCCGCGACGTAATTATCCCTTCCCCTAAGGTATTCTATAGTAAAATTGTATTCCTCCAAGTCTAACCTCATTCTTGTTAATTTTGAACTTGGGTTTTTCATAGAAAATAAATAAGATAATGGTCTGTGATCAGTACGGACAAGGAAATGTTTACCATATATGTATGGTCTGAAGTATGTAATAGCCCAATGGATAGCTGTTAATTCCAGTTCGATTGTGGATTTATTACTCTCACCTTTGGTAAAAGATTTTGATGCATATGCTATTGGTAATTGCTTTCCCTCATATTCTTGTGTCAATACGGCTCCACAAGCATGCTTGCTTGCGTCTGTTGTTATACAAAATTCTTTTGTGAAATCAGGGTATTGAAGTAGTGTGGGCTTTATTAAAGCTTTCTTCAGGTATCTGAATGCTTTGTCATAATCTTTAGTCCATTCAAATTGTGCTCCCTTTCTGGACAATTTTGTTAGATGTCTGGAATATTCTGAGAAGTTTTTGATAAATCTTCGATAATAATTACAAAATGCAACGAGTCCCTGGATTTGTTCTCCAAGCCAATTTGGTGAAAGCCTGACATCAAATCTAAACAAGAAAAATATTTTGCTCTGCCGAGCTGGTCTAGAATATCGTCTTTTCTAGGTAATGGAAACTTATCTGCAATTAGTTTTTTATTTATTTGTCTGTAGTCTATGACAAGTCTCCATCTCTTTTTGTCGGAATTGGGCAGTGATTTCTTTGGTACGAGTAATAATGGACTGTTGTACTCAGAGTATGAAGGCTCTACAATTTGATCATCTATTAGCTTTTTGACCTGTTTATCTATCTCTTCTTTATGTGCATGTGGTATACGATAATTTTTGATATATACCGGTTCCTTATCCTTTATTCTTAACTTTTGTTCATAGAAATTATTTATTGTTATTTTTTCTGATTCTAAACCGAAAACATCACTGTATGTTGAGCATAACTCCGTTAATGTATTTTTAAATTGTTCCGGAAAATTTTTCTGCAAAATTTTTAGTATTTCTGATTTTCTTGATATATTTTTGTAAAAATTTTCTTTTATTATATCATAATCAGAGATGTTTTCGGTTTTTATGGTATCTTTTTTGATTTTGGTATGTGTGTTATTAGTGTTTAAAAAACGAATGAATGCTTTGTCAGTGTTTACTATTATGTTTGGGATGAAGACGCCTAGTGCAATTTCTTGATTAGGAATTAGTATTTCATTGTTTGGGTTGTTAAATTTTACTTGGTGTATTATTTCACATCTTGGTGGTAAAGTTGTTTCACTATTGTTATTTGTAATTGGTATATTGATTGTGTGTGATATATTAAATGGTCTTAGGATAAGGCAATCATTGTTTTTGTTAAAATCCAACATGTAATTATACTTCTTCATGAAATCCATTCCAATGATCCCATCGCACGGTATCGGAAAGTTATTGTGTACTACTTGAAATTTATGTGGTATTAAAAATTTTTCAACTTTTAGATCAAAAAATGTACTTCCTATTGATTTTATATTGCCCTGTCCTATTCCACTAAAAATTGTTGTGTCATTAGTATTTATTTTGTTTAATTTAAAAAATTTTGATTTTATTAATGAAATATCAGCACCAGTGTCTACCAAAAGTATGAGTGTAGTGTCAGTGTTGTTTAGTTGAACATTAATAAAGAAACTTAGGTTGAGGTTAAGATGATAGATATTTACTGAATTGGTCTTAGGGGAAGTTCGGAGTTTTCCGAATCATTTTGGTTTGATTCCGTCGCTCTTACGTAGTTGTTGTTCCTACGATTATTGGTATGTCTTTGACGGTTTCTGTTGTAATTATTATTGTAATTGTTGTTATTATTATTATTGCGTGGGAAATTTTTTCTTCCATGGAATCGTGTATTATTGCCACGGTATTTGTTATTGGGTCTGTATTGTTGCCCATAATATAGTATGGCATTTTGTTGACCTGTGGCTTCGGTACAACTATTGACGAATTTGCTGACTGCTTCATTCGTTGTATTAAAGGTTCCTGCTTCCATAATTAGTTTTACTTTATCTATGGTGCAGTTTTTAGTCATAGCTTTTACAGCATGTTGTGTGGCATATTTATTTGATATTTCTGGTGTTAACCCATCGGCAATGTATGCTCCTTCCAGTGATTTTGTAAGAGTTTCAATTTCACTACAATATGCATTTGCTGTTTTGGTGCTTTGTTTAATGTTCATTAATTTGACTGTCAGTACCTCGACTGATTCGCCTTTTACGCTATTTTTTAATTTATTGCTAATGTCAATTATTGTGCTTTCTGTACTAACAAGGTTTCTTGCATTGCCTTTTAATTTTGTTTTTATCAAATTCACTGCCAAAGATTCGTGATTGCCTTTTATGGAATCAACTAAAGACAGTGAATCTAGAAATGGTTGTAAATTTTCAGATTTACCATCGAAATCCATAATTATTCTGGCAGCTGTGTTTAGAAAATCTATTGCTGTTTGTGCCATTATGGATGTGTTTGATGTACAAATTTGTTGCAGATCTATACTTTCGTGCAATGTTTGTGGTAGTTGTATTTTGATAGATTTTCTTTCTGCTATCTGTATTATTCTCTTTCTTATGTCTTGAAAAAATACTTCGGCTGCTATTTTATGTGACGGTGTTAATCTTTGATAATTTACGCTTAAAATAACCCTTATTTCTTCTAAATATTGTAAAAGTTTTCTATAGTGTTTTTTAATTGTCTCTTCCTTTATTGGTCTGTCTATATTGAGGCATTTGTAAGTTTTGTCAAATTCATTTTTAATTTTTCTGCAGTTTTCTAGGATATCTAACCAGTCCATGTGAGTATCTTATACTTTGTCTAGGTCAGTTGCTCTGCTGAGATATTGTTTTCTGAGGGACCTTTTGTGTAACAAGTAAATTTTTAATAAAAGATTAACTGTGTTTGTTATTACCAATATCAATAGTAGTGTCCATAACGAGTTTATGTGTTCTGTATGGTCAACAATTTCTAAATTATTTACCACGTTAGCGTTCGGTTTTTCTATCTTGGATTGTGGTTTTCCCATTGTAAAAAAAAATTAATTTAATTTTCTTTTTAATTATTGTTAATTGGTTCTTAGATTTACATTTATTTAATTTTTTTTTCTAATTCAATACAAAAATTTATTTCTGACCAAGAATAATAATCTTATGAACTATAAAAAAAAAGTTTGTCAACGGCGGTTAACGCCTATCGACCTGAGAGTGCACAGCAATTTGTGCACTTCTTTTAAATTTAATAAAAAAATTATTTACTTATTTTTGTGTATACTTTGCTTTATAAGTCGCTCCTGCGTTTCGATTCTTTGCCACATTTTAGTAGCGTCGTTCCATGTAATTGGGGGGTTTCTGTTTACTTCCCTCAGCAGGTTTGCCTTCTCCCTCTTAAGCCTGCACAGGTAGCCTCCTCTTCTTTTGGGCTTTGCAGTTGATGGTATCAAGATGTCTATTCTTTTGTTGTTTTGCCTCTTTCTTGCTTTGTATTCTTCGATGGTTACGGGTTTTGGTCCTTCCATCCCTCTCTTTTTTTCCCTTTTTTTATCTTGTTGGTTCTGCCTCTTGGCCAGGCAGTTTTTCCGATAAAAAAAAAAATATTAATCCAGTGTCTATTGGCCAGACACTCTTCTGACGGAAACTTGGCTGTCCGTCAGGAACCTTTGGGTGCTATTTCAAAGTATTCACCAATTTATTATTTTTGGCTGCTCTTCTTTTTCGAGCACTCCTGGTAGGATCGCCATGTAATGTTTATAAAAAATTAAATAGATTTAAAAGCGATTTTATTTGTTTTATTCTAGAGCGCACTGAGGAGCTCCTAAGAACGATGTGTATTAAATATTCCTTCTTACCAAAATATCATTGAATTATATACTAACTATGAGAATAATGCTTAGGGGTATCTTTAGTATTTAAAACATTCCTTTTCTAGTTTCCCACGGTGGACGTGCGGCGTGTGTCTCGTCAGTTGTTTATAAACCGTTCGCACATGTGCTCAACTGATATATTGTGTTTATATTGTGTATAAACACATGTGGTTATTAAATAAGATTTATTTAAGTGCTTTATGCCGCGGCCTTTGATCAAACGTATGAGTGTCAAGTGACTCTTATACAAAATATTTGTATTGCAGTTTGTCAATGCAATTTGACACTGCTGCATGGTTTGGCATTGTTGGCTTTACATGTTTACTACACACTGTTGGTTATAGTGATAGTCACACCACGCTACAATCTATAGGTAGAGAAAACAAAATATAACAATTTTACCCTTTGGGTTTGTATGGATAGGATAATATTAATAATTGCTAAATCAAGTAATAATAATAATGATAATGACATTTGATTATAAGAATTTCATTCGTAAGACATTCAGTCTCCCAATACCGAGTCAGAAATATTTATATTCTTAAACAAAGCTGAATAAGGCCCCAAAGAACGGACAAGGAACGTTTCTCTAATAAAATAAAGTCTGAAATATTTCTGCCTTCCATTGGCGGGCTGAATTCACGAATCTTACTGAAATGTTACAATATGTATATATATGTATATATAGATATTCGAATCAAATTAAGGATTAATATATTAAACTACAATATAGCCTGGGGGGTGTACACAGTATGATAAGATGATAAAATAAAAATATAAGAAAAATAAAGGAAAAGAAAACAATAAGCAAAATCAAGAAAACCAAAAAAATTGAAATAATCAAAAGGTGTACAATTAGTATTGGATAAAATTTACGGTTCATACAAAAACTGGTTACTGATTTGGTTCTAATGGAATCAACAGGGAGGATTTAATATAACGTAAGAATTTTTACAAAGTTAGGAAAGTGAACTCACCCTGGATCATGCAGCTCGAATCCCGAAGGCCCCCGTTCTCGATCAACACGATCTGCGGCAATCCTTTGGCTGAAACAAATGTTTATTTAGTTATATAAAATAAACCCTATTCTCCTTAAATGTTTTACACGGTCTCTGTAGAAATTATTGGAACATTTTCTTATAATTTCTTCGCGGTTTGGTTAAAGGTTTTCTGAATTAATTTTTTAGCTTTTTCTTCTATTGTTTTATCCTTTGGTTATTTTCTTTTACATAAGATAACCGAAAGACAGGGGTTATTCTTGATGTGGGTTAGAGTTGAATGAGAACTGTACTTTGCTTTTGACGAATATTTTACAGATGTTAGAGGGCGTTGTGGATTGTTCCCAGTTCGTTTCTCCTCTGGACATATAACTTCTGGAGAGTATCGTGGGTCCACGTGGGGTAACGTATAGATGAAAAAAATTAGACTCTTTGGCGGTGTAGTATTCCTTTCCAACATATATTCTTTTTGTTTCTTTTCGTTCCAATATTACAGCGCCCTTTTTTTCCAGTACACAACACACAAGTTTTAACCTTACGTTATGACTATAAAGAGTCTTGTTAACGTTTTAGGATGTTTCTGTTTTTTCTTTTAAACTATTCTTGGTAACAAAATTTGTTGTTATTATAAACGTAAATGTGAATTTTTTTTTTGTTTTATTTTTGACGAACTACTTTTCAACTATACCACACCATGATCAAACACTTTCTGACGCTTAATCTTTTCTTAAAACGCGCTATACCTCGGTTTGCAGTTGATTTTTTTATATTCTTGTACTTGTTCTAGAACAAATACAGTAAAATCATCAGATTTTCCCGTTACATTACAAAAACCACATTTAGTTTATAGCTAGCGCAAAAAAAATAACTACAAGAATCCTAAGAGAAACTACTCTCGCATACAACTATGTACGTTGCGATCTGGGGTTACCAGATATCTTTAGAGTACCATGTTAAGATAAACTTAGTGATGGTGTCTACTGACAAGCAAAGAGATGAATATATATTTAAATATATATATATATATATATATATATATATATATATATATATATATATATATATATACGTAAAAATGAAAAGAAAGGAAAGATATCTAATTTTTTTTCTTTGTTTTCTCACTACAGTTATTAGCAGATAAATGTTTATCAAGTGTTAAAACAAGACATTTGAACAATTCAATAAGCATGAGCTCTTATTACCCATACTAACGAGTTGTCTCCGATTCCTTAAGTACGAATATAACAATTTACACGAAATCGACGAGAAATTGAAATACATAAATAATTTTTTAGTTAATACATAGTGATTTAGAGTGTCAAAAGCGTTGCTTAGTCAAGTGATATTGAGGGAGAAATTTGTTCATTATTAAAATTATGACCCATGCATTCAGAAGAAGAAATGAAGTTCTGCTACCATTTCGAAACCCAAACTGACATTTCCAAAGTAACGTATGTGTAGTGAAGTAGTCCATTATCTAATCCTTTAAGTTAATATACTAATGGGTCGAAAGGTTTTCTAAACCACTACCGGACTCATTTTTCTCGATAGGAACTATTTTGGTGGTCTTCCAAAAGTTACGGTACTTAGACGTCATTATCACTGTATTTAAGATGTGCTATTAAGGTAGAAGAAGAATTTTTTGACTTTATTAGTTTAAATGGAATATTGTCGTGTCCTATTGTGTTAGATTTAATCTTTTTTAAGGTAAGGAGGACATCGTTTTCATTAACAGATCTATTAAGACCTCAGCGAGAGAAGTAATGGATATTAGGACATATATCACCAGAGCTAGATTGATTAGAAACAAAAACTCATTCAATTCTTCGAGATCATGGGTGTTGGTTGGTTGTATTAGAAGAATTTTCTCGTGGTTTGTTAATCATTTTACAAATGTCTCTATTATTACAATTGTTGAATTTGGCGGCTCAAAACTTAGCCTTGCATCTTCTCAAAATAGTTTTCACTTTATGCTAGACTTTCCAATTAATATCATTCATGTTATACCCTATAAAAGGGAGGTCCTCGAATTAATTTCAATCCTAACTTTATATCGGGAAAACGACGAAAATCAAAACTAACAGCAAGAATCGAACTTTTTGATGTGTTAACATCTATACGCGAATAATGTGTTGATTAAAAACACCCGTTTTTACACCTTTAAGTGCTTTTTATTTGATTTGAATCTTAAGACTAAAACTACAATAATTTTTTAATTCTAACTTAATGTGAGCAACGACAGTTTTTTATACTGACGTTGCTGTCTGGCAAAACGTGGGAACGGAAATAAAATGTAACTTAAGCTTGTATGTACGTTTTCCTACAGTTTGCCAGCCGGTATAATTTGTGAGGTGGTTTGTATGTAACTCCTCCACCCCTTGTTTGAAATCCTCCTGGATTTCTTATACATGTATATATTTTTATATTTGTTTGTGTTTTTTGTTTTTCTGGAAGAAATTCTTATATCTTGGTATATATATGATGGTATTTTATATATAAGTATATTTTTTCTTTTATTATGAAAATTTATAAGATTAAATATAACTGACCGTTGTAACTTGGAGTTCATTTACAAAAAAAAATTATTAATTATTCGGTCTATACTTATTTATGATATTCTCAATGTCAGAAGGACTCTGAGATATCGTTACGACTTGGGTTTTATTTACACCCGTCTTTTTCTTCTTTATTATAAAATAGATTAATACAAGTGCAATAGTTACAGCAATTATCAATGTTACGTTCAGTCCATATGAGACTTTACTATGAACTTTCAATTCTTTAATTTCTTCTACATTTTTTACATGTTGCAAAGTAATATTTTGAAATTCAAAATTAGGGTTTGTTACATTAATAATTGATGTTGGTGGAAAAAAGAATTTTTCATGTATTATATGTTGTTTGTTTTCAAAAATTTTATCATCGATTGTAATGCTACAATTGTTTATATTTATTAAATAATTTCCTGATAAGCTTAAGTTTCTATTGTCACAAGTTTGCTTAATTTTAATTTTTCTAGCATTTTTCAACAAAATAGTTGCTTCATCCAACTCTATTGTTTCTGTTTTATTATTAAATATGTACTTACAGTTATTTCTAATTGAACAATGGTTGCTTTTTTGGAGATGTTTAACGATTACATTTTCCTTATAGTGTAAAATAACGTTATTTATTTCAACAATATTTTCGTTAACTTCATCAATTTCCATAAAATTTGTGTTTGGTACAGCGGTAAGTAATCTCAATTGTGTAGTAATGAATTTATCAGGGATCTGTATGGCTATTATTAGAGAATTATCCTTGAACGTCATCACTCCGATTTTAAGGAGTTTTAACTTATAAAAACCAATGTTGAAGTTTTCTATTTCTGTTTTAGTAAATATGCTAGGATGAATAAAACTGTTTTTGGCGGATGCGATATTATCCTGTATTTTCTCTATATTGTCTTCAAGCATATTTAATTTAGACAACTGGTCTAAGTAAAGGTAACGTCTCATTATTTCGTTATTACTTTTTCTGATTTGTTCAAAAGCAGATTTTATACTATTTCTATCCTGATCTATAGAGTTTTTTAAGCTAGTAAGTGATTTATTAAACGAATCATTGATAATAATTTGATTGTTTACTGTCCTAATGATATTCCTATTATTTTCTTCAACTGTGGAGATATGATCCATAATTTCTGTCCTATCGTCATCGTCCATTGTTCCGTATAGCCATTTGCTGTGCCGATGATATTTATTAAACCTCTCTTTTCCCTTTGTTGTTTTGGTTTTATTGTTAAAATTTTTTCATGTATACTCTGTATCTTTTGCAAAAGGATTTCCCTATTACTTATATCTACAGTTTTAATATTTTCTTCTAAGACGTTAAGAATTTCCACTATTTCTAAAATATTTACGATGTGTACTACTGTGTTAGTAGTATTAACTATTTCCACTTCACCCATCTTTATATCAATATAGCCATTGTTCTCCGGTAGCTGGCTGATTTGTAAAAATCCCTCAGTCCGAACCACCAGTAGAAGGAATACCACGGCGGTTACCAGGGTCTGAAAATTTAAGAGGTCTTTTAATGTTGGTTTCGTGAACATTTCTTAAGAGATGTTTCCTATATTTCGGCTGTTCTTTGTGTCGTAAAGCCCTGTAATTTTTTATATAACCTTCCTCTCTATTCTCCTCATAATTTTCCCTATTTAGATTTCTTTTTTCATTCAATTTGTCCTTATACTTCTCCATTCTTTCTTTTATTATTTCAAAATTTATTTTGTTATTAACCACATCAAAAGGGGTACATTTTATCGTACTGTGGTAGCTATTGTTATAAAAATTTATAGCTTTTATTATTTGTGTTTCTATTGGTAATTGTTCTTCGAGGTTTAATGCTCTTATTTTCTCAGTTATGGTATTATTTAATCTTTCTACGTCGGAATTCCCGGTATGATTATTAGGTTTTGTTATATGAAAGTCAATTCCTTCTGCATCTAAAAAATTTTTAACATTGTTGGAATTGAATTCGTTGTCAAATATGAATTTTTTCGTTTTACCTTTTATTGCCAAAAATTCTCTAAGTTTTTGTACTATAGTTGTACTATTTCTATCTGGCATGTGAAAACAGACAGCATGCTTTGAAAATTTATCAATGAAAATCATAAACGACTGCTTGCTATTTACATATGTATCTACATGTACTATTTCATTTACAGATGCAGGTGTTTCGGTTCTTTGGAACTTCTTTTTGATTGGATTTCTGTCATACTTTGCTGATGAACAAATGTGACAATTATTTATTACCTTATGTATTGCCAATTTTAAATTTGGATTATAAATTTTGTGCTTGATATTTTCATAAGTAGCCAATATTCCTGAATGTCCGCTTTCATATTTATGGAAGAGAGCTATATTTTTATTCAATTCATTCTCGTCCTCTATGTCTCTAGCAAAGTAAGAACATTTGACTATTTTGTATGTGTTTCTATCAGGGAATTCTCTTATCAAACATGATTGTACTTTATAGTACTCATGGTCGCTTAATTCAGAATATACTCCGATTTTTCCTTTGGGAATTTCTCTCCTCAAAATATTGGACACATTTTCCTGTTCAATGTCATTTCTATCTATAAAAATTCGCTTGTTGCCAAAAACTCTTTTAATATTAGTCTCTTTTTCAGCGACAACAATGATTTGAACTTTAAAGCGATTGACGACAGTATCCAAAATCCCTATACCATCATCGAAGTCTTCTTCCTGTGAGTGCCTCGTTTGCACTTCCAAAGATTCTGTTTCATTATTTGTTTCTCCACTATGTATAAAATCTTCTCGAATTGGCCTTAATGTATTTATTTCATTTGTATCGACATCAATTCTACTTAGGAAGTCGGCAATGTAATTGCACTTTCCTTTAATATACTCTATTTTAAATTGATATTCTCCTAAATCGATAAGATATCTTTGCAACCTCGGGCTTATATCTCTCCCAGAATATTTGCTCATGAGCCACTTTAAGGGCTGGTGGTCACTTTCTAAATCAAACTCTTTCCCATAGATATAAGGCCTAAAATATTTTACACCCCATACTATTGCTAACAATTCTTTCTCAATTGTTGCATAGTTGGTTTCGTGTCTATTTAACGTTCGCGATGCATATGCTACTGGGTGACCATCTTGTGTTAAGACAGCTCCAATTGCGTTGTTACTTGCATCTGTAACAATTTTGAAACGTTTATTGAAATTTGGGTATCTTAATATGGGTGAATTTGTAATAAGTTCTTTGAGTTTTTCAAAGGCTGTAATATAGCTGGGATCATTTGTTTCTATTTTTTCGTTTTTTCTTAGATATCTTGTCATTGGGTAAACAATTTTAGCGTAATTATGGATAAATTTTCGGTAAAAACCGGTCATTCCTAAAAATGATTTTATTTGTTTTTCGGTAGTTGGAAGCTTAAGCTTTTGTATAATTGAAATTTTACTCGGGTCTGGTTTGATTCCATTAGTTGTTAACATATGGCCTAAAAACTGGGTTTCCTTTTGTAGGAAATCACATTTGTTTATCTGTATCTTTAGTTGGGCCTTTCTTAGAGTCTTGAATATTTCCCTGATATTATTAATATGTTCCGTTAGCGAAGTGCTAAATATTAAGATATCATCCATATAGACGACACAGGTCCTGTTTATATGGTTCCTCAGCACCGAGTTCATCAACCGTTGAAAGGTCGAAGGTGCGTTTCGTAATCCAAAAGGCATTCGGATGAATTCGAAGTGCCCAAATGGAGTAGAAAACGCAGTTTTCTTCCTATCCTCCTCTGCGAGAAGTATTTGGTGAAACCCTTTCGCCAGGTCTATAGTGGAGAAATATTGGGCTCTACCCAATCCATCCAATATGCTGTTTAGGTTTGGTATTGGGAATTTTTCTTCAACTGTATGTTCATTTAACTTCCTATAATCTATGACTATACGCCAATTTTTGGTCCCTGAGTTATCGGCTTTCTTTGGGACAATCCATAGGGGACTATTATAGGCCGAGTTGCTCTCCCGAATAATATTATGTTTTAACATGTTATCTATTTGTTTCCTGATTTCATTCTCATGAATTTGAGGATAACGATAAATCTTCGAATAAATAGGCCTTTCTGTGTCAGTAATAATTTTATGTTCTATTTCAGTTGTTGCCGAAAGTTCATCACCTTCAACATAAAATAAGTCTTTGAAATCGTTCAAAAGATTTGTAATTTTCTTTGTTTCTTCATTATTTAGATGCCCAAAATTAATCTTATCGAAAACTGATTCTATAGAAATTGGTTCTAGGGAACATATATTGTCGATATAAAAAGGATAACTCATTTCCTCAAAAAATATATTTTTGTTTAAAATTTCAACATAACCATGATTACTATTTATTATTGCTCCGAGTGGTTTCAAGAAGTTTTGTCCCATTATGGCATCATAATTATCATTCTTAAAATTAACAACCTTCCAACTAAGTGTTCCCAAACAACAGAATTCTTTGGGAAAAGGTGTAATCAAATAAGAATATATTTCATTAAGTCCATTTAAAGTTCGATATTTAATTGGTTTTTCGAGTTTCTGTTCCGGGTAGTTATCAATTAATTTGTTTTGTTTGATGATACTTGTCGTTGAGCCTGTATCTATGAGGCACCTAATTTTTTGCTTTCCTATTGAGATTACTATTATCGGCAAGGTGGTTCTTGAGGCGGTATGTGAAAATTTATGTCCCGTTCCTCATGAATTGTGCCTATTTCCATCGGTTCTGTTTCTTGGCCTGAGAAGTTTGATTGACGTTGTTGTCCACTATTGTTGTCACTCAGGTTTCTTTTTAAATTTCTATTACTAAAATGTCTACCACTATTATTATAATTGAAATTTCCATTATTGTTAAGATTGTGACTTCTAAAGTTCCCACTATTATTTATACTTCCATTGGCAGACCTATTATTATCAAAATTTTCATTCTTAGGATATCTACTGCTATTATTGTAATTTTTTCCAACGTTAAAATTTCTATTATTAGATCCGTTGCCATTATAATTTACGTTATTGTTAAAATTCCCTCTATCGTTAAAGTTTCTATTATTACTTGACGTGGGGAAATTATAATTGCTATTGTTTTTATTTTGAAATTCGCTATTATGCGGCATGAAATCCTGCCAAATCTTCTTAGGTGTTTGCCTGTTCATTTTTGCAAAATCTTTATTTCTCGAGTCTGTTCTATGACCAAATGCTATTGCTCTAGTATCATATAGAAGCTTAAGTTTCGTATATTTTGACATTATACTAGTCAAAGTTTCATCTTCACCTATATGGGCCCTTATTGGTCCATCTATTTTTTCAATCATCAAGTCAACCAAGTCCCTGTCTACACAATTAGGATTATATATTGACGGTCTTCTTACATCTAATTCATATAATTCATTTATTTCATATTTAACCTTAGTAAATATATCGAAAAGTTCACTTAAGTTACTCACTTTAGCATTTCTAGCAAAATTAAAAATCTCTCCATAAGTTCTCCTCGGCTGCAAGCCTTTTAAAAGCTGATTTTTTATTTGTTCCCAAGTTGCTCCGTCTGTCAGCTCTCTGACCATTTTGCCCGCATCTCCTTCCAGTTTTTCGTTCGTCACTATCCTCAACCCATAAGCAATGAGGTCATCATTACCGCCTGCCAAAGCCAATGTCGATTCGACTGACATTATAAACTGCCTTAGATTATGATCTTTGTCTAACGGCCTTATTCTCCTAAATTCGGCTATTATGTGTTCTGGTTTCAGATAAAACCCTTGAACTTGATTCTGCTGAACCTGCTGTTGTTGATTTTGCGATTGCTGTTGTTGATGCTGCATTTGTATCTGCTGTTGTTGATGTTGCGATTGCTGTTGTTGATGCTGCATTTGTATCTGCTGTTGTTGCTCTAATTGTTGATGTTGTAATTGTATTTTCAGCTCCTGCTGTTTTAGAACCATTTCAAGTTCTACGATTCTTTGCTGCAATTCTTCTTCCATGTTTATATGGCGATTTTCGTCGAATTTTTGTTTTCTATTCATTAACGTTAGGTTTTTTTTGTATATCTTTTTTTTTTTTTATTATTTAAACTTTGTTTTTTTTTCCTTTTAACTTTTATTTAATTATTAGTTATGTTAGAGATTTTATTTGTTCTTTATTATTAATTTCTTTAGAAATTAATTCCGTTTCCGACTGCGCCAATAATGTGTTGATTAAAAACACCCGTTTTTACACCTTTAAGTGCTTTTTATTTGATTTGAATCTTAAGACTAAAACTACAATAATTTTTTAATTCTAACTTAATGTGAGCAACGACAGTTTTTTATACTGACGTTGCTGTCTGGCAAAACGTGGGAACGGAAATAAAATGTAACTTAAGCTTGTATGTACGTTTTCCTACAGTTTGCCAGCCGGTATAATTGGTGAGGTGGTTTGTATGTAACTCGCGCGCCTCTAGGGCAGTAAACTATCAGTTTCAATACATACGCAAGTGTAAGTGTAAGAGTTTGTTTGTTCGTTGCTTGGCAGTCGGTATTGAAAGTGATTATTGGGCGATTTTCATATAATTTTCCCACGCGATTTTCTCTGAAATTCATAGCCGATTTTATTAATTTTTGGATTAAAACGCTAGTGCAGGTTTCGACGAAGAGTTTAGGCCAAAAATTAAGGCGATCCGATATCGGCGAGCGGAGATTTAAGTGTTTTAATTCGGAGTATTAATTTGGAGTAATATTAAAAAAGTGTTTTATGTTGATCTTCGATTTTGTCTTATGCATAGCAAAGAGAATAGTGACGTGGTTATACGTACATATATAAAAATGAGATAGCAAGACAGCAACGTATGTAGCTTATGTACAAACATAACAATGTATGTATGTACATTTGTCTGTTGCTTTGCATTCTCTTTGTTTTTTGTGGGTTTAATATAAAATAAATAAACAAAAAGGTGTTAACACATCGCCCGTGAGTTCGAAGACTCATTGATTTTTTATTTAAAATAACTTTAACTGGTATACCATCACGAATGAAGAAGGCTAGCACACCACCTCTCATACCATTACGATCATTTCTTATAATAGAATAGAATCATCTGAAGTGTAAGGTTTTTATCACGTCTCTGAAACTGCAACTATATCAAGTGAATTATTGATACTGGTTTTCAACTCATCAAACTTTGTTTTACTCGCTGAAGGCTTCAGGCTGTGTTAATAGTTGGGAAGTTGGAAGTTTGTTTAAAATCGAAATGTTATTTTACTATATGTGACCTGCTCCACGAAATGGGACGGAAAGGGTAATTTTGTACCTTTGATATTGAACTTTTTTTAAATTTCAAATATATATTATCTGTTTATATCACATTTTTAAATTTTTTTTATTAATTATGTTCATCT
Organism: Linnaemya tessellans; assembly: GCA_951800035.1. NCBI lineage: Eukaryota > Metazoa > Arthropoda > Insecta > Diptera > Tachinidae > Linnaemya > Linnaemya tessellans. The sequence goes on along the minus strand of OX637533.1, from coordinate 40,941,779 downwards.
TTACAGGTGATTTGTAAAAAAAACTAAAAGACATAGAAGCTTGCGGTTTGCGGCATTTGAAAGAGCGTTTTTTTCCTATAAGAATCACTCAAAAAGTAAAAAAAAATTTTCGGCGCAGAGGTCCCTTTTGGTGGAGCAGGTCACATATGTGTGATCTCAATACTTTTAATGGCAGAAGTTTTTGGATAGGAAAGTTGCCTTATATTTATTTTATTTATGTTTTTGTGAGGATATACTGCCTTTTGCTAATTTTTTTGTTTAAGTTTTATCTTTAGCTAATGTGTAATTGCCCCATCTTTTGGAGGACCCTAAATACAATGAAAGGAAATCTAGGTCCGTCCAAAGAAAGTGGAACATTTTCAGTTTTTTATCGCCAGTAGTTCACTAAGACCTATCTAGCTACAGTGGAAGAACACCAAGGGAGGAACCTATGCCTCCGATGAAAATGTCCAGTTTTCTGATATTTGTTATTAATCGTACCCAAAGGCCTATCTGTATACCGAATTTCAGCTCTGTAGATACAGTGTAAAATCCCATGGAGGGATTCAAATATAATTAAGGGAAAAAAGTGTTATCATCAATTGTTGAGCAAAAACATTTCAGTCCTCTAGCTATATTAAATACAAATACATGGCAAATCTATACCCCCAATAGACATCGACTAAAACCTAATTGTATTTGTACAGCTCTCTGACTATACTGGTCTAGGTCTGTCCAATGTGAATGTACCTCTTTTATGTTTTTTTTTTTAATTTTTTGTTGACCAAGACCTACATATGTGCTTACCAAATTTTCGCTCTGTGGCTATTGTGGATGTGCTCCACAAGATGAGTAAGCCAGTGTGTACATACCAAAATATAAATTTTTTATGCCTTCATATTTTAAAAACAGATGATAGTTTTGAAATTTTACAGACAAGGTTAATTATATATCGAGCCATAACAGCCAAAAAAGCGTAATTGACATGATCTTCGAAACTCGTTTTTTGACCATAATCGATTATTTACAATAATTTCGACCATCTGCCAACATACCAAAGTCGTGTTAAGTACCGTTACGGAAATACAGCAAAAGAAATTTAATTACCTTAACGGCATTTTCGCTTTAAATTTTTTGTAACTGTCGGTTAAGCTAAAATTTTTTTTTCAAATAGAGTAAAAGCAGTGCCAAACCTTCAAGAATGTCAATGAAACAGTTAAAGATCTTGCTAATGACAATGACTAAAGTTTTTAAATTGTTTGGTTAAATAACCTGATTTTTCACTACATCGAGAATATCTTAACCTCCACAAACATGCATTATAATATAGCAAATTCATTAAAACTATTAACATTAAATATTAAAGTTCTGCTTCCTTTTATACCAAGAATGATTTAAAAAAAATCTCCGGAAAATTTGCATTTTGTCGCTTAAGCTTTTTTTGCGGTTATGGGACGATATGTAGGTTTAACTTGTGTTCAATATGATGACTTTATAACAGCGCAAGGCATATTATCAATTCATCTTGTAACAACGGAAAGCTAAGTTATGAGGGGTTTGAAAACGTGACAAATGGTTTCCTGTAATATACACAATAGTGATGTGCGAGTATTCGTATTCGAATTGTAGAATATTCAGCCAGTTTTAGAAATTCAGGTGAATATTTCTCGAGTATTTTATAAGAATAATAATAATAAATGCATAAAGCGTAAAAGAAATAAAGATTTAAACAACCCCCGTCTAGACTAGCAATATTGCTTATTCATATTGAAGCTATGAGAAGACGTGTGTGTTTGCTCACAATGTAAACACAAAAACTTTTGTGCATTTCTAATAAAACAATGTGTAAACTGTAAACATACAAATTCCCCCTTATTCTGTAACTGGTTGCCAACGTCACGTCAAGACAATATCAAAATTAGAACATTTCTATACTTTTTCTCTTCAAAAATTTATCAATTTCTCAGTCTCTTGCTATATTCAACCCATAGAGAGTAGTAAGAGGTTGTCAGAATTTGGTAATTGTTGTACACAAGGAGTATGTAAGTGTACTATTTTTGATATTTTCTTGACGTGACGTTGGCAAATAGTTATTAGTTTAAAAAATTTTCTTCTACTTTCTTCACTATTTTAATTAATTTCATTAATGCTAAAGATGTGCAAATGTCGTGATTTTTTTTGAGTCACTCGTGAATAGTGATTACAAATTACTAAATAAAATAATTAAGGACCGTGCGTGATTTTTAATACGCATAATCCTCCCGAATCCTCCCATTAGCGCATAAGGTCGCTTTTAAGGGACGCTCTTTTTTTCCACTTTACAGCGACACGAAGAATTAAAAATTAAACATTTATTTAGCATCTCATTCTCCTGTGTATCTGCGTCATAATAAGTGCTTTTTTCAAGTTTATGCTATTGAGTGCGTAATATTGTGCAAAAAATTTATAATTATAAAATTCGCAACTCACGTGGAAGGTATGTAAAAATGAAAAAAAAAATCAACAATTTGTTGCTTTATTTACATTTTTTTATTTTGTGTTTATTAAAATGCGATTAAGTAACTGAATTGTTAAAGTTTTAAAATATAAATTATCTTAAAAATATTAGCAATTAGCGTTTTTTCTTCATGTGCCTTTTAAGAGACATTATGGTCTATGGCAATATTCATTGTTTTATCACACAGACTTACAGTTGCTGAAATATTGGAGCAGTTAGAATATATAGACGACAACTTGCACAATATCGACATATTTGCTATCCCCCTTCGTATGGAAATGAAACAGATCACAATTCGGATGCGAGTGATGATGAACATGAAGGTAATCTAAATCACCTCGGTCCGAAATTTTCAAATGCAGTCTGTGGAGTAGAGTTGTGTCACTGAGCTATGAACTAGTTCAATTGAACGTTTCAGTGAGCTGAGCGAAATGAGCGCTCACTACAATAGATGATTTTAGCTCAGTACTGAGCGCTTTTGTGTCAGATCGCTTTTGTTTCAGAGCTCTTTTGTTTCAGAGCGGTTTTGCTTCAGAGCTGAGCGGTTTTGATAATATCTGTCATAATTGTAATGATACCACAGTTTTTCAATATGCTGCCAGACAAATATAAAAATACCTCATTGAATATGTTATTGTGGCATGTCTACAGAACCAATCTTCATGTATAGAAATTTTTTACAAATAAAACTGGTGCGATGAAACCATGTTTTGAAAAACACCAGTACATGAGAATGGTTTTATTATATATATATATATATATATATATATATATTTATATATATATATATATATATATATATATATATATTTATATATATATATATATATATATATATATATATATATATATATATATATATATATTTATATATATATATATATATATATATATATTTATATATATATATATATATATATATATATATATTTATATATATATATATATATATTTATATATATATATATATATATATATATATATTTATATATATATATATATATATATATATATATATATATATATATATAGATATACATATATATGTATATATATATATATATATATATATATATATACAGTATTGTTCGAAACCTAAGGAACTTTTTCTAAAAAAATATGAAATTAGTTGTGCAATATATGTAGTTAGTTTTGTTTATTATTAATTGTAAATAAATTCAATCAAATTGTTGTTGATGTAATTTAAATGAGAGCACATAATAATATTAAAATTCATTGGTTTATTTCGAATAAAGAAACTTTTTTGTTTAGAAAAAGTTGCTTAGGTTTCGAACAATACTGTATATATATATATATATATATATATATATATATATATATATATATATTATATATATATATATATATATATATATATATATATATATATATATATTATATATATATATATACATATATATATATATATATATATATATATATATATATAGATTTAGATATAGATATACATATGTATATACATTTATATATATATATATATATATATATATATATATATATATATATATATGTATATTTAGTTCATAGTCCACCTCTTCAAAACAGTCGCATTATTGAATGATTTTAAATATATTAAAGGCAATATTGGATTATATTTGTCTCTGAAACTCCACGAAATTATTCTTATCGTTTTTGCCATCTTCTATACATATGGTTACAACGTCTTTAATCACCCTTGGTGTATCATTATTACTGAGCTAATGAGCCACTGACCTACTGAGCTATTAAATGAACTAGCTCAGTAAACTGAGCTGAGCTAAAATGAGCGCTCAGCTCACTGAACTAAAAAGCACAACTCTACTGTGAAGTACTCGTACATCGTATAGACAGTGAGGATTACTGGAGTGAAGGTGATGAAGAACCACTTGAGAACTATGCTAGACTGCAACGTGGATCTAAGATCAATTGCAAAAAACCAAATCCAGCATACGAAATTGAAACCGAGTGCGAAGTTATATCTTCTAGCAACGAAGCCAAAGTATTTCACATCCGTGAAGCTTCTTCGTTATTTGTCAGCTTATGGTTATACTCATCTAGTTATGGTCGAACAGAAAAATTTCCACTCGGTTCCGTTTCGGCCAAAAAGCAAAAATTAGCCTGCGAAGTTAAAAAGGTTGAAATAGCTACAAAAAAACTGTCTATCTTCTCATCTTTCCTAATCTGACCCCTCAATACTATCCCCTCGTTTTCAGTTCCGGCGCAATGCATTGAATATGTAGGGATCATCCCCTAAGTGCTGGTCCAAGATAAAAAAAATTAAAAAAGATCAAAGAGGATCTACGGGTTATCGTTTTTCTGATAACAGCAATATACTCGTCGTACGATGGAAAGACAATAACGTAGTCACCTTAGGAATTAATTTTTACGCAAGAGGACAAGGCGCCATGCAAACGCCCCAGCCAAAAGTATTCCAACATTACAATTAAGCATGGGTGGTGTAGACAAAATTGACCAGTTACTTGCTGTTTATCGGTCACGTATAAGACAACGTAATTGGTAGCGGCCAATTTTCGAGAGACCTGCATCCAAATGATCCAGATTGCTCAAACTTGTTGCAATTCCGTCGATATATTGCATTGTATTGAATCGTGAGCTATGCATTTGATCATGTGTTGATCGGACAAATACCAGATATTTTAAGATTCATCACTTTAGATTCATCCTTTCATTAATAACATTTGGTATAACTCATTCCAAAAAAATAAAAAGATTAATTTCTATTTGTGTAATGTTTTTCCCTCAAATTTAATTTAGTTGGTGCCGCAGCAACGCGCACAGGGTAGAGCTAGTAAAATATAAAAATGTTCTATGAAAAGAATAATAGGGAAAAATTATGATGGCAAATAAGTACGTACTTCAATTCACAGGCATAAGTACATATCGCACTGGTTCCTCTAAAGAGCGTCAACTCAAAATTTAAAACTTTTCAATAGAGGCAAAAAACTGCAGATATTTTATACAACTTTATATTACAAACAGGTATAGATTTGTATATTTTTGTGGCGAAAGAGTAGATATAATGATGTAAGGTTTTTACAGTGGGTAGATATGACCACTGTACATCGATTTCTTGTAAAAAGTGAAAATTGTAAAATTTTGAGTTGACTCTCTTTAGAGGAACCAATGCGATATGTATTTATGTATATGAAGTATAAAAGTGATCCCTTACATGATAACAACTGGTTTTTATTTTAATATTTTAGCATTTAATGTGCCACATATTAAAAGTTACACAAAATTATATATGTATGTACATAAATACACTGCGCGTCATCAGGTTAGCGCCCCGCAAGTACTCATTTACTTTGTTCCTTTTCTATTTTAATATTGCGCTCAACTTTTTAATTTTTGTTTTGTTTGTGCAATCATCATATACGATATCTCTGACAAAAAAAAATTAAGCTCAATTAAAGAACTGTTATATATTATTTTATATTTTGTTTTATTTTCGAGAAAATACTTTGCACTTATTCTGCTTCATCAGATTAGTGCCCCCAAATAGAATTTAAGTTATCTAGTTTGCCTTTGCAATTACTATCATCAACTTTTTTGTGCAGCTTAAAATATTCAATAGCTTCAAACAATTGCAAAATATGGGAAGAGGAACAGTTTTATCTTTAGAGGAAAAATCGAAAATTGAAGCCTGCTATCTATGAAGCGGGACTATATTTTCATAAAATTGCCGAATAAACTGGAAGACACAGGAAAAGAATAGCCAATTTTCTTAAAAATAAGGAAAACTATGGGAAAAACTTTAAAGGCGGTAACAATCGAGTGGTTTCTGAAGCAGGTACGAGAGCTATACTGAGGGAAACATCAAATTCGCACGATTCGTCAGCCAAAATTAAGGAAAAAACTGGTGTTAATGCGAGCTTATCAACGGTGCAAAGACTAATAAGAAAAGCAGTACATATACGGAGACAGAAATCGCAAAAGAAACCACCACTTATTACGCTAAGAAAAGAAATGCGCTTAGATTTTGCTCGAACACACATGACATGGTCTGCTCAGTGGAAATACGTAGTCTTTTCAGATGAAAAGAAATTCAATTTGGAGAGACCCGATGGGCACAATTATTACTTCCGTGATCTACGTGAAGATCATGGAAGTCGCTCCCACAGCCGAGAGGGAGGTGTGATGGTGCGGAGAGCTATATCCTACTATGGCACCTGCGAATTGCAGATTTTAACATCACGTAGGAATGCGGAAAACTATAAAAACGTTTTAAAAATGCCTTTCTTCACTTCCAAAACATGTTCGGTAGGCTAGAGTGGCATTTCCAACACGACAATGCCCTAATTTATACAGCCAGATCCGTAAAAGCCTGGATTCAAAGGCAAAAAGTAGGCGTCCTTGAGTGGCCACCATACTCGCCAGACCTAAATATAATCGAGAACGTCTGGGGATGGTTGGCTAGGAAAGTGTGTGAGTCCGGAAAGCAATACAGTACAAAAACAGAACTAATCGAAGGCATCAAATACGCTTGGTCCACCATTTATTTGGATTACATTGCAAGTCTGTACAATTCCATTCCCAATCGAATTTTCGAGGTGATTTCAAACAAGGGCGGAACCACACATTACTAATTTTATTTAAAAGTTTTTAAAATAACACAACCTAGCAATAAAATGCATTGTTTTTGCTTAAAAATACAGAAATTATCGCAAATGACGCTATCCCGATGACCAATTTTTTTTACATTTTTAAATATGCTTTTTCTAAAAATTAAAGATAAAATATTAACTTTAACGTTATAATGGCTACTGTCATTGTTGTCTTATTTTAAGAAGAATTTATAGGCGTCAAATAGATAAAAGTTGTAAGTGCATAGCACAATTAGATTAGGTAGTATATAAACTTAACAGACAGTGTAAATAGGGGCGCTAACCTGATGACGCGATTCACATAACCGAGTTCGAATATTTTATAAAAAACAATTTTTTATTATTCTTTTTATTATTTCAAAAAACAAGTTTATTTTATTATGACAAGACAATCGAGCTTAATGGAGAAACTAAGACTAAACTTTATAATTATTAATTGCTTTTACCATACTTCTTATTTCCTATCTATTGCATTAGCATAATTCTGATTGGTTCAATAAATTGCCAACTTGCAATTTATTAATAAAAATTCTTTTTAAATTTTATGGTGTGATTTTTACCTGTAAACAATTCTTTGGACATTTTATTATTTTGTTAAAAATTTTTCTCACGAAAAATGTCTGGAGATAAATTGGAGCGGAAGTGCAGTATTTATGAAATTATTTTATTTGTCAATAATTCGTGGAATTGTTTAATATTTTTATGTTTTACTTTGGGAACGGAAATGCATTTATTGTTGATTTTGCTGATGCAATAGATTTACAGTTCATTTACCTATTGTTTTTAAAAATTCTTTAATTTTGTCTGGTTTTGAATATTTAGTAGGGTTCGCATATATAACTACCCCCTCCTTTATATTAGAATTCTCCTGAATTCTATTGTTTAATTTTATTTTTATGTTTTTTCATAATAATAAAGATTAAAATAAGTATTTTAAGTATAATTATTATGTTACATCCATATGTTAGTTTGGTGTGGTATTTCAATGTTTTTATATTTCTTATGTTATTTGTGTTCTCTGTTTCAATTTCTTGAAACGTCATTTTGTGTGAGAAATTTCTTAACGTGTCTATGTTTTCAATAATTTGTTTTTCCTTCATGTTCTCAATTATATTTGAAAAATAATAATATTTTATCCTGACTGAACAGTTATTAAAATTTACTACATATATAGTTTCCGTCTAATACAATTTTTTCAAAATTACAAGTTTGATTTATCCTGACATTCATTGCGTTTGTAATTAATATTGTATCTAAATCTAATTGTATTATTTCTAAGTCTGTATTTCTTACTAGTTGACAATTATTCTTTATTATACAGTGATTACTTAGTTTTAAATTCTTTAAATGTTTATTTTCTTCAAACTTATATGTTTTATTTTCAAACTCAAACATTTTTTCAATTATTGAATTTATTTCTTCATTGTGATCATTTGGTAGTGGAACAATATATCTTAACTTAACTGTTATAAATGTTTTGGATATTTTTATACCAAAAATTAGACATGATTTATTAAAGTATGCTGTTCCTATCTGAATATGTTTTAATTTGTTATAATCAATTTCATATTTTCTTATTTCATGGCTAGTTAGAATACTTGGGTGTACCATCCCGTATTGTGCGGAAATAACGTTGTCTTGTAAATGTTCTATTTTATTTTTAATCAGTTGTATATTTGACAATTGTTCTAAGTATATATTTTTTTCATTTTCAGTTTCGAGCTATTTATTTATGGAGTTTAATTCCTTTTCTATTAAGTTTCTATAATTTTTTACAATCAATTTTAAGTTATTTATAGTCTCATTAAAATAATTATTAATTAAAACTTGTTGGTCATTGTTATTTTCTAGTTCGTCAATTTTAAAAAGATGTTTTTCAATATTCTGTCTGTCTTCGTCGTCCATAGTTCCAAACAACCATTTTGTCATGCTGCTTATGCCGTTAATAAGTCCGCGTCTTTGTCTGTTTTGTTTTGGTATCAAAGTACCTAATTTATTTCTAGCGTCTAATAATTCTAGTTGAAATATGTCTTTATTTTTTGTTTTCATTAAAACTACGTTGTCTGTCATTTGGTCCAATATGTTTTCTATTTCATTTAGGTTTATTATATGTAGTGCTATGTCCGATTCCTTAATTATCTCCTGATTTTTCATATAAATGTCTATGTATCCTGCTTTTTCTGTAAGTCACTTTGTTATTATTAGTCCCTCAGTCGGTAGTGTCAACAGGAGTAGTATCACTGTTGTCAACATCTGAAAATTTTAGAGGTCTTTTAATATTACATGGATGTACTTTTTCTAGTTTTGCTTTCTTATATTTAGGTTGTTCTTTGTGCCTGATTGCCTTATAGTTTTTTATAAATCCTTCTGCTCTTTCTTCTCTATAGTCTTCTCTAAACTTGTTTAGTTTATCTATTATTTTTCTTTTGTTATCTTCTAAAATTTGTCTGATTTTTTCTTCATTAGCCTTTCCTTGTTGCACTTCATTGGGTGTCGAATAGTCGAATGATAACGTTCGTTGTAACTTCTAATTGTTTTCTGAATTAATTGTGTTATGGGAAATTCCTTTTTCATTTTATACAATATTCTAAATTTCTCTGCTATTGTATTATGTAAGCGCTCTATATCAGCATTACCTGTATGGGAGTTAGGTTTAGTCAAATGTAATTCTATATTCTCACTATCTAAAAATTCCTTTATTCTTATAAATTCATTATCTGCTACTATTTTCTTTGGCTTACCTATTTTAGTAAAATGGTCCTCTAGTTGTTAAATGATAGTTATATGATTCCTATCGTTCATTGGATAAGCTGCACCAAATTTAGAAAATGTATCTATTATTGTCAAAAAATTAAATCCTTTGTCTCGGTTCGCACTATGAAATTTTATTTCATGAAAGTGGCAGTTTGTTGTTGAGAGGGGAGAGAAGAATGGTGTCGGGTACACACTTTCATGTTCACTGAAATTCTCTTTTGTATTGTAATTCGTAATTGATTTTACTTTATTTTTATATTCTTTATGTGAAAGTAAACAAACAAAAATATTAAGTTTCATGAAATTAACTTTCAGTGTGCAGACACGAGTGAAATTTTAAAAGAGAATTTCAGAAATTTCATGAAAGAAAATTTCATAGTGCGAACCGAGACTTTCATAACATAAGTATCAATACGCAGTATTTCATTTTTGCTCGAGGGTGTTTCTGTAATCGAAAATTTTTGTTTAATTGGATTCCTATCATATTTTACTTCCTGGCATAGGTCACATTGGTTAATTACTAACTGAATTAAATCTAATAGTTTTGGGTAATATATCTTGTATTTAATTTGATTGTAAGTCTCATGGATTCCTGAATGTATACTTTCTCTAACATGATAAAAGGATATTTGTTTAACCGCTTCAGTTTCTGTTTCTATATCTTGAGCTCTTATTGTGCATTTAGTAAATTTTATTTGTCTATCATTAGAGAACATTTCTATTAATTTTTCCTGAACTACATTGTAACTTCGTTCGGATAGTTCTGAATATATTCCAATCTTTCCTTTTTTAATATATTTTCTGAATATTTCACCCATTATTTCAAAATCACATTCTGCTATAAAAATTATTCGTTTGTTATGTATCATCTTGCATTCCTCTATTTTATTATTAGTTAGTATGATCTGTGTTTTATACTTATTTACTAATTCTTCCTTAATATAAAAGTGATCATGTAAATTTTCTATTGCTGAATGAACTGTTTCCATTGATGTATTATCATCTTCTACATTGTTTATTATATTAAAATCATTAATTTCTTTATCGTTGTGACCTGCATCTAATTCATTTTCTATTCTACTTAAAAAATCTGCTACCCTGTTTTCTTTTCCTTTTATATATTCTATATCAAAATCATATTCCCCCAATTTTAAGAGCCATCTTTGATGTCTTGGCGACATATCTTTTCCTTTATATTTTGTGTGTAAAAATTTAATGGGTTGATGGTCGGTAAAGATTTTAAATCTTCGTCCGTAAAGGTACGGTCGTAGATAGTTTACGCTCCATAAAATTGGCAAAAATTCCTTGTCTGTTGCTGAATAGTTCCTTACGTGGTTATTTAATGTTCTAGACACAAAACAAATGGGATGTCCTTCTTGTGATAGAACTGCCCCTATTGCATAATTCGAAGCGTCTGTTGTAAGCGTGAATTGTTTTTCAAAATTTGGATATCTCAAAATTGGATGTGAGATAAGGGTTTTTAATTTTTCAAAAGCTTCTATGTACATTGGATCCTTAATGTTTATTTTAACTCCTTTCTTTAGGTATTTTGTTATGGGTTGGGCTACCTTGGCGTAGTCCTTAACAAATTTTCTGTAATATCCTGTTAGACCTAAAAAGCTTTTTATTTGTTTCTCTGTTTTTGGGATTGCTAATGATTGTATTACTTTTATTTTATCTGGGTTCGGTTTAAGTCCATCTTTTGTAAGTATATGTCCTAGAAATTCTGTCTCTTTTTTGAGGAAATTGCACTTATCAATTTGAATTGTTAAATTTGCCTGTTCTAAAACTTTAAAAATGTCTGTTATGGCTTTTACGTGTTCGCTCAAAGATGTACTAAAAATTAATATGTCGTCTAAATAAACTACGCAAGTTTTATTTATAAAATCTCTTAATGTCTCGTTCATTAGTCGCTAGATTGTCGCTGGTGCATTTTTCAGACCAAACGACATTCTTATAAATTCATACAGTCCATGTGGAGTAACGAAAGCTGTTTTTTGTCTATCTTTTTCTCTAATTAAAATCTGATGATATCCTTTAGCTAAGTCTATTGTCGCAAAATAATGTGCCCTTCCCAGTTTGTCCAGAATTGAATCTATATTGGGCAGTGGGAATTTGTCATCTATGGTAATTTCGTTTAATTTTCTGTAGTCTACCACTAGTCTGTATTTTTGTTTTCCAGAATTATCCAATTTTAAAGGACTGGCATACCTTGAGCTACTTTTTCTAATTATCCCTTGTTCTTCCATCTCTTGAACTTGTTTTCTTACTTCGGCTTCATGTTGGGGTGGATATCTGTATAATTTAGCGTTAATTTGCTCATCTGTCGTTGTTTTTTTTTTTTTTCTTGGACCAGCACTCAGGGGATGACCCCTACATATGCGATGCATTGTGCCAGAACTAGGAAAGTTGGTTATCGGAAGGAGGATAGAGGGAGTAGTGTTTGTGGACGTTCGATTTGAACATCCCCAAGTTAAAACTGACTGGAAAGACCTCTGCTGGAAGTTTGTTCCACATACGAACCGTTCGGCCAAAGAACGAATTCTCTCTGTAATGCGTGGTGCGATTCACTGACAACTCAAAAACAAAAGGATGTGCCCTATGTGAAGAGCGGGTAGCTCGCAAAAATAAACGGTTATCCGGCACAAGCTCCCTTATTTCACCAGAACACATTCCGTTGTAGTATCCGTAGAACAGTGAAACACACCCCACGTTGCGTCGATGCTCCAGTGAGTCAATAGAGTTGGCTACCCTACTGTCACCGATGAGCTTCTTCGCTCTCTCTTGTACGCGGTCGAGCAACTTCAAAACAGACTTTGAAGCACCGGCACATACATGAGAGTTGTATTCCATCTTTGGTCGGATGTAGGTGGTATATGTATTGAGGAGATCAGTTGGGGTGAAGTATGTCTTACACCGTCTTAAAAAGCCGAGACACTTGAAAGCTTCTTTTGAAATATGAAAAATGTGATCTTTCCATCGAACGTCACACTGTATTTTCATACCAAGAACATCAAGAGCTTCTGATTCCCCAATACCTATACCATCCATAAAAACGGATGGCGCAGAACCTTCGACCAGCCGCCTATGCGTAAGCACGCAGCACTGCGTCTTATGAGGGTTAAAGTTAACCCTGTTCCCGAGGCCCCATTCGGAGATTGACACGAGATCACTTGTGAGTGACTCGTTCATCCTTTGTCTCCTGGCGTCAATCTCCTCTAGGCTTGGCCGGCTGGTGAAAGAGAAAGAATGGATAATGCTGCTATCATCCGCGAAAGAGTAGATAGGGTTTGAAGTTTGACATAGAAGGTCATTTATAAAGATGAGGAAGAGAGTAGGAGATAGAACAAAGCCTTGCGGCACCCCTGAATTTATCTTGAACTCGTTTGATGAGACCCCGTCTATAACAACTCGTATAGTGCGGTCCCTGAGGAAGCTCGCTTGAAGCGAGAGAAATCATCACCGACACCAAAAGCAGTCAGTTTTGACAGAAGTGCATCATGCCACACTCTATCAAATGCTTTTGAGATATCTAGAGCCACCACCTTACTCTCGCCGAAATGGTGAATCGAATTGCACCATTTTTCTGTTAACAGAGCGAGCAGGTCTCCTGTAGAGCGAGCTCTGCGAAAACCATACTGCCGGTCGTTAAGTAAGGTGTTGGTCTCCAGATACCTTACCAGGTGGAAGTTGGTCATACTTTCCATGACCTTGGAAATTGCCGAACAGACTGCAATTGGGCGGTAATTTTCGGGGTATTGCGCCTCTCCCTTCTTAGGGATCGGCGTTACATTGGCTAACTTCCAACACATCGGAAATTTACCAGCATGATACGATGCACTAAATAGCTTAGCCAATGGACGCGCTAGCGTCGAAAAACACTGCTTCAAGACCAGTGCTGGAATGCCATCCGGCCCAGGAGACTTGTTTATGTTGAGATTCGCTAAAACCTTTTTAACTGCACGTGGTCGAAAGAATATTCTTGGCATAGTAAAAGAGTTGGAATTGATGAACTAGCTTTATCCTTTACTCTTTTAACGAATGACCAGAAGCTTTTACTACCTCTCGTGGCGGTAAGAACTTTAGCACGAAGGCGCTGCTCGTATAAAGCTTTTTCACGCCTTAGCACTCTGGCACACGAAGACCTCGCTTGTTTGCGCAGCGCATCAGTATTTGCGTTTTTGTTATTCCGCCAAGTACTGAATGCTTCCTCTCTGGATCTGATTGCCTCTTTGCAAGATTGGTTAAACCAAGATTTTTGTCTCGGCTTAACCGAAATTTTTTGGATGGGATGAAGTATTTCATTCCCAGCAAAATTATATTTCCAACCATTTCCGCCATTAAATCGATATTTTTATCTAAGAAACATAGTTTCCAATTGAAAGTACGATAGAATTCGTTGAGCTCTGCCCAACGAGCTTTTTCGTATACGTATTTTAAACGTTTCGTGGCTGTGGGTGAAACGTTTCGAAGTGCCGAGAACGAAAGAGAAGCGGAGATGATACAATGATCCGAATTACCGAGAGGTGCACTGACGTTCACTTCATACTTTTGAGGGTGTGAAGTTAGGAACAAATCAAGCGTATTTAGTTGGTGCCCTTCAACACACGGTATATGTGTTGGTTCATTCACTAGTTGCGCTAGGTGATTATGCGCGGTGAATAACTCAACATATTGGCCCTCTGAAGTTGTGTGGCTCGAATGGCGAAGCCACGATGAGTTGTGGACATTGAAATCACCAGCAATAACAATTTCACTGTCCGGACAACTTTCGAGGATTTTTGCTATAGAATCGGAAAGGGAATCGAAGCCCGATAAAGTTTGTTCCCTTCCCGCGTTTGGACTTCTATAAAGGAATCCGAAATGCAAACTATGTGCCCTGATCTTGAATTTAGCCCAAAGGCAGCTAAATTCTGGATCATACAAGCCTAGTGATTGCTGGCTTTGGTACACAACATCATTGCGTATATATAATGCAAGACCGCGATGGAAGTTAAAAAGGGACAGAAGTTGATACCCAGGCACATAAAAATCCTGTGGGTCAGCATCCTCAGATACCTGGGTTTCACTTAAGGCTAAAACATCCGGCCGATAGAGATAAACGTGAGCATAAACTGAGAAGAAGTTCGCTCTCAAGCCTCGTATGTTGCAGAAGTCAATTCTGAATCTACCTGTCAAGAAATAAGTCAAGGGAAATCCAAATAGTCGTCTATTTTGTTAATATTGATTCCAACGATGGTGATTACTGCTTTTCAGTGGCTACCAGGTGGTCAGTGCTATACCTTCACCACCAGGCAGCCAAACAGCAACCTCCAACCCGGAATCAACAATACAAAATTATTATTGTTAGATAGGGGAGGGGGAGAGGCACAATCGCAGAAGTGGACATAAAAGCCCTGAGCTGGTCACTTTGTTCCACGGTGCCATCACTGTTACAGATGACCGTCACTGATTAACACAAAACAAAACAAAAAAACTGCTGTTTATTTTCCTTCAATTTATTGTGCTATTGTGTTTTTGTTGTTTTATTTGTTATTAAATTGTATCGATTTTTTTTGTTTTCTTGTTTTAAATTTTAATTCTATTTTTTTGATTTGGTATTGTTGGTATGTATGTTGTTTTTCTTTGTAAAATTGTTTTATTTTATTAATGTGCATGTAGTTTTATGTTGATATTTTTGTTTTTGTTTCCATTAAACACAAATAATTTTGGTAAATATAAATAACAAAACAGTAGACGTGCGGACTACAAAAAGAAAACGCGTGCGGACGGGTCGAAGCACAAACACTCTTGATTTCATGCTGTATTTTCATAGTGCTAGTCAATCTGTCACCTTCTTTAAAAAATAATTTTCTAAACCTAATCAATATGTTTGTTATTTCTTTATATTCTTCTTTATTTAATTGATCTAGTTGGATTGTATTCCAATCAAATTCGCTTCCTTCCAATGTACACACTTGAGGGTTTTTATACGGATTTAATAAAAAGGGTGTTGTTTTATCATTAAATGTTATATAACCATCTATTAAGTTTATTACTGTATTAAAACAATTTAATAGGTCGATTCCTATTAAAAAACTGTATTTTCTTCCTTTTAATTCTGTCAATTTCCATTTAATCTTTGCATTTCCCGCCAGATTAAATTCATCAGGTGGGTCAGTTATTATTTCAAATCTAATTACATCTTTCTTTGTTATTGTGCCAAATTCAATGGGTCTTTCTAATAAATTTCTTTTAAAGTCTTATATATGTATTACTGTCAATTAAACTTAGATTTGCTCCTGTGTCTATCAGGCCATTATATTTCTTTCCATTAATGGTAATTTTTATGATGGGTAAAAAGTCAGAGGCTGTTTTTGAAAAAAGTTATCCTCTTCGTTGTATTGTACCGTGTTATTAAACTCCATAGGTGCGTTTAGGTCTTGCCTAGGATGTTCCAAGCGATTTTGGCTGCAACATGGTCTAGGGTGTCCTACCTGCCCGACTTTCTGGTTATTATTTCTAAATTATTACAATATGTTTTTCTTTCTTTTATGTTGTCATGGTCCATGGGTTCGTTTAGGTTTTGCCTAGGATGTTTCAAGCGATTTTGGCTGTAACATGGTCTAGGGTGTCCTACCTGCCCGACCCTCTGGATATTATTGTTATAGTATTTATTACCTTTCTTTATAGTGTCAACCTCCATGGGTTCAACTGCAACCTGCCTAAATGGGTTCTGGCGATATTGGCTTGAATTTCCGAACCTATTAAAACTGTTAATCCTTCCTGCATTAAAATTATTATTTTGCCTATGTTGCCCTGAATTATTTTGGTATTGAGGATTCCTATTCCACTGTCCTCCCTGTGGTACATTATTAATTCGATAATCAATATTTCTAGTTCTCAAATTTGCAGGTGCATTATTATATTGTTATCTTTTATCCTGATACCTATTGTTTCCTACGTTAGTTAACCTATCCTCTTTTGTGTTAAATTTTTTATATTCTGGCCTAATACAGCTGTCTTCGAATCTCCTACTTATCATTAATTTCAAAATATTATTTAACTGTCCTTCTTCATAAATTTTGTCTAACAAGGTGCCCTGTGTCATTTCTTTTATTGTGTTCACTAATAAACTGTATGTTACTAAGGTCAATGTAATGGTCACCTGTATAATATATTACTAATTCGTCCGACCTATATTTAATTTCTTGAATTTCTGTCAATAATTCATTAACATTATTTACCTTAAGATTTGATATCTTTCTGTAGAGTTGGTGTGGTTCAATATCAGGACGATACCGTAGTTTCAGCGTTTCCTTTATTAGTTGCCAGTTGTCTGGTTCCGGAATATTTATTATCACGTTCTTGGCTGGGCCTTGTATGATTCTATAAAAAATGGCTTTTATGGCTTCTTTCCTTAATTCCTCATCTCTTATTGTTGATAGTAGGTACTCCACACTGCTCAGGAATGAATTGATTGTAATTTCTCCTATACCCGTAAACACTGGTAGATATGCAACATTTTTGTGGATCGTGTCCAATTGATTATGTTGTGGTTGTTGGCTTTGCAATTGTTGCCATTGTTGTTGTTGTCCGTCTTGTACAACTGGATTTTGCTGTTGTTGTTGCTGTAATTGTTGTTGTAATTCTACATAAGCTTGGCGCAAGTGTTCCAGCTGTTGCTCTTTTCTGACCAATTCGTCTGCCAGGCTAATCTGCACTTGAGCTTGTTCCTCCATTGTTCGGTTTTTGTCGAAAGTTCGTTGCCTTTTAGAACTTGTTTCTGAAAAACTTAATAAAGGGTTGTCGCGTCTACTTGACATCAATGTTCACTGCACTATTTAGTGGTGTTCACTTTTTCTAAGTGTTCGCTGCACAATTATTTTATTAATGTTTATAGTGGCGTTCAATTTTTTTCTTAATTATTCACTGCACTGTCTCTTGTTTTTGTAGCGTATATTTATAATTGTAAGGGCTCACTGCACTACTGTGGTGTTTCACTTCAATTTTAATAAATGTCCACTGTACAAAATTCAATTTAATACGGTTCGTATCACTGGATCCTTTTACTCACTAGAATCCTACCGACTGCGCCATTCACATAACCGAGTTCGAATATTTTATAAAAAAACAATTCTTTATTATTCTTTTTATTATTTCAAAAAACAAGTTTATTTTATTATGACAAGACAATCGAGCTTAATGGAGAAACTAAGACTAAACTTTATAATTATTAATTGCTTTTACCATACTTCTTATTTCCTATCTATTGCATTAGCATAATTCTGATTGGTTCAATAAATTGCCAACTTGCAATTTATTAATAAAAATTCTTTTTAAATGTTATGGTGTGATTTTTACCTGTAAACAATTCTTTGGACATTTTATTATTTTGTTAAAAATTTTTCTCACGAAAAATGTCTGGAGTTAAATTGGAGCGGAAGTGCAGTATTTATGAAATTATTTTATTTGTCAATAATTCGTGGAATTGTTTAATATTTTTATGTTTTACTTTGGGAACGGAAATGCATTTATTGTTGATTTTGCTGATGCAATAGATTTACAGTTCATTTACCTATTGTTTTTAAAAATTCTTCAATTTTGTCTGGTTTTGAATATTTACTAGGGTTCGCATATATGTATAACTCGCGCAGTGTACGTACTTATGTATTCTACTTTAAATCTTGTGCGAACTTACCACCCACTAACAACACCAATACAACTTTTGCATTCATTTGCAGAAAAGTAGTAAACGTGATTACAATGACTTAGCAGACAGCTCTAGTATTTTGTACATACTAGAACATCAAACTAGTAAAAAGAGATAAGACCAAAAAACGCCACAAAATGTTACATTTTATGTTGGTAATAATCGTTGATAATTATTGCGTTCTAAATTGCAAAGACCTGCAGTGAGCTGCCTACATTAGCAATAACATAATTGTTGATACTTACATCAACATAATTTTTATTTTTAATATTATACCCTTCACAAAAAAGTGAAAGGGCATATATAGGTTTGTCATTCCGTGTGTAATTTCTTCGATATGCACATGGGACCCCATAAAATATATATATTCTGGATCCTTATGAATAGCGATGACGATTGAGCGATGTCCGTCTATCCGTCCGTCTGTACGGTTTTCCCAAGCCCCCAAAAGAGCTAGAGATTTCGTTCTTGGACCGTTAAATTGGAAATGAAATTAAATAGAGTGCTATTGAAATTCAGAAAGATCCGAAGTATGGTTCCAGAGCTGGGAAGTTTACACCTATTTCTCGAGGCAAAATATATACCAAAAATCAATTATTTTTTTTAATGTTTGTAAATTAAATCTATTTCTTGCTTTGGGAAGTCTCAATGGTCCATTAAAAACTAAACAAATAAAAAAAAATTTCCAGGGATTGAAAATTAAAATTTTTTTTTCGGCCCATTCCGTATTTTGTAGTACATGTAGTAACCAAAATTGTTACAAATTTTAAGTTTTTATTTTACAAAACCTCTTTATACGTCAGATTTGCATTGACCAAACGAAATTTTTCTAATTCAAATTTTGCTTCCAGGGGTGGGAAATTGCATTTATTTTATACGTGAAAGCCTGTCTTATAATTTAGGAAGAACAAAATTGGTATCAAAAAGTCAAAAATAAAATTTCGATTCCAGGGATGGACAAGTGCAATATTTAATAGTACATGAAAGTGACCAAAATGGTTAAAAATTTGAAATGTTTCTTAAAAAAAATTACTTTATACCTCATGAAGCGTTGCACTCATAAAAAAACTGAAAATTAAAATTTCGGTTCCAAGGTTGGGAAAATTAAAGTTTTTTTGGTACATGGAATAGTTTGTAGTACATGTAATAACCAAACTGGTTACAAAATTTAAAAAATTAGGGTTTTTATACATAAAAGTAACCAAAAAGGCAATTGACGTTGTTTTTTTTTTGCTATCTAAAACTATTTTATATTTTAGGAAGAACAAAATTGGTATCAAAAATTTCCAAAAAAAAAAAAAAAATCAAAATTTCAAATCCAGGGATGGACAAGTGTAATATTTTATAGTTCCTGAAGGTGACTAAAATGGTACTAAATTGTAAATTTTTCTTTAATAATACCACTTTATTCCTCATGAAGAGTTGCATTGGTTAAAAATAAAACAAACAAAATTAAAATTTCACTTCCAGGGTTGGGAAGTCTAAAGTTTTTTTGGTACATGCAATACATTGTAGTACATGAAAGTAACCAAAATGGTTGCAAATTTTAAGGTTTTCTTTAATAAAACGACTTTATGCCTAATAAAGACTAGGATTGGTAAAAAAAATTAAATTTCGCTTCCAGGGATGGTAAATTGAAATTTTGTTTATACATAAATGTAGCCAAAAAGGCAACTAACGTCGGTTTTTTTACTAATTAAAACTATTTTTTAGTTCAGGAAAAACAAAATTGGTATCAAAAATTAAAAAAAAAATCAAAATTTAGATTCCAGAGTTGAATAACTGCAATATTTTGCAGTACATGAAAGTGACCAGAATGGTTACAAATATTAAGTTTTTCTAAATAAAACTATTTCATGCCTCATTAAGAGTTGCATTGGTAAAAAAAATTAAATTTCGTTTCCAGTTTTGGGAAATTGAAATTTATAAAAGTAACCACATAGGCAATTGACGTTGTTTTTTTTTTTTGCTAATTAAAACTATTTTATAATTCAGGAAGAACAAAATTGGTATTAAAATCTTAAAAAATCAAAATTTCGACTCCAGGGTTGAACAAATAATATATTTTATATAAATGAAATTTATTTGTTGGTGGTTAAGCAATGTCTATATGTATTTCATTGGTGCTTTACCAAATCGTCAGTAGACTTTAACCACAGTTTTGAAAAGTTAAAAACTGACGTTTTGGTAAAGCACCAATGAAATGCATATAGACATTGCTTAACCACCAACAAATAAATTTCATTTATATATAATAGTATTGTGACAACAATGCGTCAAATAAAAAATTTCATAATAATATATTTTAATTTAATTTGATTTATTATTATTGAAAATACAGTACAACAAGATTTAATCTTATATAATAGTACTGCGTAGATAGAAGCATAACACACAGATAGTAGAAAATAGACAAAGTTGACTTAAAACTAAAGAAATTAGTTTAATTTCAAGTAATTATTAATTAACATTATAAGTTATAATAATTACAAAAGATTAAAAACGTAGCGTTAATGTTATCATTATGCTAAGCAAAGTATGTAAATATTGCGCATCTAAACTGCTTTGCATTGCTTATAGTTTGTACATGAGATGGAAGTTCATTCCAGAGACGAATGGCATTAATAAAGAAATGCCTCTCCGATATAAGTATATACGATTTTGTGTAAAAACAGCAGTATGCGACATTTTAGAAGATTATCAAATGATATATTAAAGATTTTGTACGAAAAGTGTGATATGTGATTTCTCCTTGAAAGGACATAAATGTATCTTGCAACATTGTTGTACGCCACTTTTAGTTTATTATTGCTTGTAGAATTGCAACTAGAAAATAATTCACATCCGTAAGTTAAAACAGGTAAAATGTACGTTTTGGCAAGCACCATACGAATGCTAATTGGTGTATAGGACCGTGTCATCCATAAGTTTCTGAGAATAGCGTATATTTTGCCACATAGAGTGTTGATATGGTTCGGCCAAGTTAGAGTATTGTTAAAAACTATTCCAAGTTATCTGAGGCAAGTGATATTGCACATTACTATTTCTACGTATCATGATTACTTTAGATTTCTTAGCATTTAGGCAAAGTCCGTTTGCTGAAGCCCATTTGTATACGTTATTAAGGTCAACATTAAATTTACTAATACAACTATTGATGTCAGATGGCACACAGCTAACGATTAGCTGGACATCGTCGGCATACATCTGGACTTCACAGTGAACAAGTTTCGATGGGAGATCATTGGAATAAATAGTATATAATAAAGGACCAAGTATGGGACCTTGTGGGACACCCCTTGTCATTGAGCAGCTTTTTGATTTATTGTTATTATAATATACTGACTGACTTCTACCAGTTAAGTATGAGGAAATCAATTTGACTGCAGTATTTGAGAAATGGCACATATATTTAAGTTTTTGACATAGAATAGTATGTTCAACTGTGTCAAACGCCTTAGAGTGAGTAAAACCAAAAACGATATAAAGTTACTATGCAATTTAGAACGTATCTCTTCGCACACTTCGATGAGGGTTGATGTGCAGCTGGGTTTAGGTCTAAAACCAGATTGTTCCTGAAACAATACGTTGTTGTCATACAAATATTTGCTCATTTGTGAATGAGCCTTTCGAAAATTTTAGACAAATATGGAAGTATTGCAATGGGTCTATAGCTCTTATCGGGCTTGGGGACGGGTATAATTTTTGCGTATTTCCAACTGGATGGGAAATTTGTAGTTGTTATTATGGTATTAACCAAGTGTGTTATTTGCGGCAATATGTGACTTGCTATTATCCTGACAAATTTAGGATGTACACCATCATCACCAACTGCGTCTGATTTGATGCTTAGCATAGCATTACGGACATCGTTCTGAGTAACACATTCAAATTCAAAATTAAATATATTTTGTTGTCTATCATTCTCAAGAGGGCTAAAGGCATCCACAGAGTTGTAGTAATTAAGGTTTGCTTGTGGTATTGGTATATTTGCAAATTCTGAGTATATGAAAGTGACCAAAAAGTTTAAAAATTTAATTTTTTTTGTCAAGTAAAACTATGTTACATCTTTTAATTAAACCTACTTCCAGTTTTAGCAAGAAAGACAAAAGAATTACATCTGTGAAGGGTATTTAAGATTCGGCACAGCCGAATATAGCACTTTTACTTGTTTATTTAGTTATCATTATTAAAAAACATTTCCTAATTTCCGTTTTTAAATTTAATAACCATTATTGTTGACTAAACATTTTATTCTACTTATTATTTCTGTTCAAGTTCAATTACCTAAACATTTTATTTTATGACCTAATTTTGTATTAAGTTCATTAACCATTGTTGTTGACAAAACAGAAATTAATGTTTTTAACTTAAGTTTGTTATAAAAAAAGGAAAATATTTAAGTTCAGCAATTATGCAAAATTTGTTTATTTCTACTTACTAAGCAATTTAAATCAATTTATTGTAAAAGAATTTAGTTTATAAGAATGAAAAATAAAGAAAATAATCTGACAATCGTTTTAAGGCACTTAACGTGTTTTATTTGATTGATTAGCATTCTTCAGGTAAAGTGCTTGTAAGAACAAATAAGGCAAAATAGTTTCAGTTCAGATTTATGTGTTTGAATTGAATTAAACTGTCGCCTTATCGTCCATTTTGGTGACCCCTAGATTTTCATAATTTACAAAGCCTCCCCCCACCAGTGGTAAGGAGCTTTGAAAATTAAGAAAACACACGCAACAATTTACAAGGACAGCCAGTCCATATACAACAATTTACCAGGACATCCAGTCCTTATACAACAATTCAACATCAACTAATTCTGACGCTAAAGGCTATAAACCACAGCAGTTTTAGTCAAATCCTCTCACATCTCTTCAACATTTGTATCGCGGGACGTCTAATATTGGGATACCCCTTGTCTATTCTTTTCAAATCATCAACTTAAAAGAAGGCAACCTAACATGGCAAATTTAGAGAGTGTTATGTCTCAGCAGCAAGCGAAAGCCACTGAGATAGAAAGAATTATTTCAAACATCAAGAAGGCCCCCCAAGATCGGCGAACGCTAGACTTCTACAGAAGTAAAAACGAAGAACTAGTTGCATTGTGGCAGGGCTTTGGAAAAACAGAAAACGCTATTAGAAAAGATAATACGCTATCAGCCAGCTATCCATATATTGTCCAAAACCTGCACAAATCCATAGGTGAAATTTACAGTGAGACAATTGAGTATCTTACGTCTCAAATTAACAAGTTCAGCGTCAAACCATTATCAGCAATCAGAAAAGAGACATTAGAACTCCCGTCAACTAATCCATCTGGTTATGAGTTATTGTCACCCAAAGTAAAGGACTAGCTAGGAGACTAAAAGCTCGAATGACGGCCTTAACACGTATATTAAATGGGTTATCGTTGGAGGAAGAGGGTCATCCGCCACAATTTTATCAGATTAAGAGTGAAACCATAAAAAAATTGTGGGATCAAATTCAAGATCAACACAAACGGCAGCATGTAGATGGTGGATTACAGTTGGGAAGCAACCCAGGCGTACATAGCTCATTGGCTCTACCAAAGGTTACAATTCCACAATTTAATGGAGACTGTCTAAAGTGGTGTCAATTTTATGAACTGTTTTCGGGAATGGTCGACAAGCAACCTCTACCAAACGTACAGAAAATGTGGTACCTCAAATCAAACATTTTCAGGAGTAAAAAGAAGACCCATCCATAAGTTAGATCCGCTACTTCACGAAGACGAATTACCTGCAAGTGAACTCTCCAACCCTATTCACCCAATACCTGTTGACGAAGAATATACTCCATCCACCAAAATCAAAGACTTACTAACTCAACCGTACTCACCATGATCGTAGCCATGCTTATCATTCCAGTTGTTATGGGCAGTCACGTAAAGATAAACAACTTACATTCTGACCCAGGGCTGTACTTTGAAGGCATTGGAACCGTAAAACTGGCAACAGCTGAATGGAAACTCATGGTATACTATGATCTAGCACCTTTCTTGTCCGAGCTAAAGACTTTTCAATCTGGATTAGATACTTTGCAGCAGTTATGTTCAACCATCACACATCAGTCAATATGTAATACTTTGATAAATAACTTCAATCAAGTAAAAGAAGAGTTGCTGGAGGAAAAGGAACTATTCTCCACTAGTAGAGTAAAAAGGGGTGCATTCAACATTGTAGGAAATGTAGTAAGGTCATTGTTTGGAGTGCTGGACTCAGACTACGCCAGTGAAATGTCAGACACCATTAAAAAGGCCAAGGTCGAAACAGACTATATTTTTAAATTACTCAAAAACCGAACATCAATTTTTGATTCCACTATTAACATAATTAAACAAGACGAAGTCAGCACACAAAAACAACTAACGAAAATTGTTGCAAGAATCAATAATGAAGCAAATGCACTTGCTAAGGAATTTTCAGAAATCAGCCAAACACAACTAATATCACTTCTTGCCAATCAATTAACATTAACAGCACTGAACTTGCAAAGGGTAGAAAAGGAGATTATCCACGTACTAACGGATGCACACCATGAAAAAATTAGTCCACTTTTATTATCACCTCATCAGCTAAGGACACATCTACCAGTACAACGTATGCTTCCAATTGAAGACGATAGTTTGGTTCAACTATGCAAGCTAATGGAGACAAATGGAGCCGTGACAAAAGACGAAGTCCTCTTCGAAATTAAGTTGCCACTGATCGATCAACAGTTCCTAGAATTCCTGAAAATAACTCCGGTCCCAACAATAAAAAATAACGCTCTAATATCCATCAAACCAGATCTACCTTTTCTAGCAGTGAATCCCCACAGAGATGAATTTATTCCATTTACAACCGTCAAGCTGCACTATAGCAAAAGGAGATACATATATATGCTACAATAAGCTGCTTAGATTTAAAAATGGGTGCTGTTGGCTGAAGTAGTAGAACACGAGACTATGAAGCGGAGAGTCCTGAGTTCGAGCCCCAGCTGAGTCATGAAATATTGTGTTGAATTCTTCTGATCAGCATTAGTGCGTGGTTGTGTTAGTTGTTGCCAGCCTGTTTTCAGTGATGAAAGCATAGCACTGATCACTGGACAATTACTGGCAGCGACTGACCCAATCATGTACTAAAAGCAGAGTAACAGCACCCACCTTCGTCGGCCCTGTAGCAAAAATTAGCCGGCGAAGTAAAAGGTTGAAATAGCTACAAAAAAAAAAAAAAAAAAAAAAAAAAACAACTGTCTATCTTCTCATCTTTCCTAATCTGTCCCCTCAATACTATCCCCTCGTTTTCAGTTCCAGCGCAATGCATTGCATATATAGGGCACATCCCCTGAGTGCTGGTCCTACTCCTAAAAAAAAAAAAAAAAAAAAAAAAAAGGATATAAGTTCCTGTGAAATTAATATCCTCAACAGCCTAAACATAGCCAATTGTAACCTTACCTGGCTGATAGATAACACAACATGGACGTAATTGAAAAATCCGAATAAATGGATATTTGCCACCACAACAAAAATAGAAATTTCAACAGTTTGCGGCAGTGAAGCCTCCCAACATCTAATAAGAGGCACTGGAATAATGCAAATAGATCCAAATTGCATAATTCAAAACAACTTTCTAACTATTCAAGGCCACTTTGATGCATCAAATAGTTTGCATACTTCATACGTCCATCTCAGACACATTGATCAAATTAGCACTCCACAAGAGATCAAAAGAATTTTTAATAATACTAACAACCAATTTGAAACGCATCTAAATCAACTGAATAACCTGCAAAAACAACTTAATGAGTCAACTATTGTACGATTACCAGAGCTGATCAGGGGGTTTACTCCGTAATGCGATGCGAATGGAAAACTGAACGCATTTGTATGCTATTTACATTGAAATGCGAAAGCAATTCCTGTCGCATCGCATTACAGAGTAACCCTCCAGGTCCCAAAGCCAACATTACCATGCCGTAAGCTACACTGCACTTTTAATTTCTCTAATCATTTTAGTAGCCATCATCATAGTCAAGCTATACTCAACCTATAAAGAAAGTAAAACTCATAAGGTCGTTCAACCGACACCTCATCCAGTTCTCTTACCGTGACCAGTTACCATCGACATTGCAGATATCAAACTTAATGAACGTTTGTCACCAGTGACCGTTGGTCAACGCGGGGGAGAATGTTGATACTTACATCAACATAATTTTTATTTTTATTATTTATTTAATTATCATTATTAAAAAACATTTCCTAATTTCCGTGTTTAAATTTAATAACCATTATTGTTGACTAAACATTTTATTCTACTTATTATTTCTGTTTAAGTTCAATTAATTCAATTTAATTCAATTTTATTTTATGACCTAATTTTGTATTAAGTTCATTAACCATTGTTGTTGACAAAACAGAAATTAATGTTTTTAACTTAAGTTTGTTATAAAAAAAGGAAAATATTTAAGTTCAGCAATTATGCAAAATTTGTTTATTTCTACTTACTAAGAATTTAAATTAATTTATTGTAAAAGAATTTAGTATATAAGAATGAAAAATAAAGAAAATAATCTGTTAATCGTTTTAAGGCATTTAACGTGTTTTATTTGATTGATTAACGTTCTTCAGGTTCAAGCGCTTGTAAGAACAAATAAGGCAAAATCGATTCAGTTCAGATTTATGTGTTTAAATTGAATTAAACTATCGCCTTATCGTCCAATAATTTTGACAAATGCTGCAATATATGTTAGATTTTTTAATGTTAATCTGTTACTTTATTTTCATATAAAAAACAAGTAATATTAAATAGTTAGCAATAAAATAAATATATGTAGGTAGTTTAAAAAAACTAAAAACCACGCGTTCGTGCTATGCTGAGTACCTGGCTAGCTATATCTCTATTACTCTTATACAAAGGATGCGGAAAGAAATTGATGAATCCTGGCAAATCTAATCAGGATAATCAGATATTTTAATTGAATGAATACATTGTCATCGGTCTTTGATAGATGTGCAAAGTTTAAAGAAAATCTGATCGCTCAAAGTAGGTCCAAATCGAGCCTAAAGGAGTCGGTTACAAACAAACATATAAGCAAGCAAGAAAACATACAGGTGAAACTAATAAAAGCGTGTTAAAAATAAACAGCATGTAAAAATGTTATGACATAAATATCGTGCAAGCACATGACACAAAACTAGAGTTGGGTTGCGGCACTTCTTTCGCTCGTGTTAGAAACAAATTCAAGTACCATTTAAATTATATTGATTTGATCGGGAATCAGCTCGATCCAAGTCTGACTACAATTTGTCTCCACATTATTTGTATAATGCGACTTTTACACATAAAACAAAAATGAAAATGTTTAATTTTTCTCTTATAGAAATTTGCGTTTTTAACGTTTAATATCTTGCAATCGTTTCATTAACTTTAAGGTAGGGGAAAAAATTATGAAGCTCTTTTTGAAAAATTTTTAATTTCCATATATTAATAGAAACTCATTTAAATGCCTTCCAATTTCGCGAATATTGTCTCTTGTATTCGCGAATATCAAAAATTGACATTCGCACATGATTAATACACACTGTGTGCATTAACCTGAACTCGGCGTGGGGCACTTCCGTGCGGTTAGATATATGTAAGTTATCTCGTTGCTAATATCACGTAACCACAATTGTTTGCTGGGTGCTCAAATCAAATAGTTAGTATTTTTTTCATTTCTATAAAATAAATATCGCATCTTCAGCAAATTCAGAAATAAGTAATGATGAAGGCATAATCACTGATCACTGAACATAATTGGCAACGACTGACACTATCATGTACTAAAAGTAGAGTAACAGCACACACCTTCGTCCGCCCTGTAGCAAAAATTAGCCGGCGAAGTAAAAAAAAAGGTTGAAATAGCTATAAAAAAAACTATCTTCTCATCTTTCCTAATCTGTCCCCTCAATACTATCCCCTCGTTTTCAGTTCCGGCGCAATGCATTTCATATATAGGTGCCATCCCCTGAGTGCTAGTCCTACACCTAAAAAAAAAGTAATGCTTTTTGTTCGCGTTTGTTTCCATAAGTCAAATATTGTACTTTCGCAATATTCACAGAATTACAA
Source organism: Linnaemya tessellans (assembly GCA_951800035.1). Classification (NCBI taxonomy): domain Eukaryota; kingdom Metazoa; phylum Arthropoda; class Insecta; order Diptera; family Tachinidae; genus Linnaemya; species Linnaemya tessellans. Next base: position 40,913,120 of record OX637533.1, on the reverse strand, counting down.
AGGAAGTGAGCCAGACACCTGAGTTAAAAAATATAAAATAAAAACCTTGTTTTTCTTTGATATTTAATGTTGATATAAAAACAATTATTTGCAACTTATTAATAAATAGTAATAAGCATAAGCCAAAATTTATTCTTTTTTCTTCTTTATTTGCGAACAAATAGCAATAAGCATAATAGCTAAAATTTATTCTTTTTTTTAATTTCAATATGAAAAACAGTTATGGCAACAAATTGAAAAATAGCATAATAAGCTAAAATTTATTATAAAAGAGAAAATAATTGTTCAATAAAGGCAGTGTGAATCTTAACCTTAACTAAGTTCGTGTTTTATTTTAAAAATAGTGTAACAACAAGTTAACTGGCGCCCGAGCACCCGAGAATCCTGAAAAATTCTGAAAATAATAATTCAGAATCCTTAAAATAATAATTCACAATCCTTAAGGAAATAATAAATCCTTGGAAAAACAACCGTGGTTATAAAATACCCGATCATCCTTAAGCAGCTTACGGCCAAGATGGTAATAACAAGGAAAAGCAGCAAAGAGTCCACCGATAAAACAAGATGACAAACACACTTCTGGTATACGTGACGGATCCTGCTCCTGAGTACTAGCTGAAAAGGACCGTAGCAAACCATCCAGAACCAGAAATGCTTATAATTTTGTAAGTTACGTAATTACTAACATAAGCTAAGAAAAACATAGCATTGTAACACACATAAGAACATTATGTGCCTAACAATTTACTGCAGTCAACATAAAAACGTTGTGGTAAACTAACATAAGTTAAGGAAAACATAGCATTGTAGTATACATAAGAACATTACGAGCTAAACAATTTACCGCAGTCAACATAAGAACATTGTGGTAAACTAACAAAAACATAGCATTGTGACACACATAAGAACATTACTTGCTAAATAAATCACCGCAGTCAACATAAGAACATTGTCGTAAACTAACAAAAAAAAACATAGCATTGTAATACACATAAGAACATTACTTGCTAAATAAATCACCGCAGTCAACATAAGAACATTGTGGCAAACTAACACAAATAGAAGAAAATATATAATTAATTGTTACCAACAAAAAGTAGAAAAATAAAATAGTCATTTACCTTTTTAATAATTCATGAAGAACATTTTTGTAAGTGCCTGGAGCAAACCCTTTTTTTTTAAATATAATTAAATTCGTAAATATGGAACAATTGCAACCAAACATAATTCACCTCACAGGAGCAGTCAATGCTCAAGTTGACCAATTCCGAATTTTTGAAAGCCGTCTGGCCCATCTAGAAAGTAGGGTACAACCAGCAGCGAATTCGAACGCTATGATAGGCCCCAAAACTGAAGAAGAACTAGAATCCATTAAACGATTGCCAGATTGCGTTAGGGACTCAAAATTTTTGAAGGGAACCTAACGCAATATATTTCGTGGATCCATAACGTGGAATCCATTCTACAGGATTATATACTAATCCAAAACAAACCGCTTTATAGGGTTATCGTCAAACATATTAGACAGATAATTAGAGGGCCAGCAGACAGTGCTCTGATTGCTTATAATATCTTTGACGATGAGTGGAATAGCATAAAAAATTGTCTATCGCTTTACTATGCCGATAAAAGAGATATTCAGTGTTTAGAAAACCAACTTACTCACATGCGTCAAGGTTATGACTCCATAGAAAAATTCTATGGGAAAATTAACAATCAACTCAGTTTAATAATAAATAAAATCAAAAGTGATGAATATTCACAAGAGGGAGCAACAGTTTTAATAGAAAACTATTGGGATCGTGCCTTGGATGTATTTATTAGAGGCCTACACGGCAATCTTTCCCATTTAACCAAGGTTCAGAAACCTAGAAATTTGACTGAAGCATATACTGCATGTCTGGAGATGGAAAATATGGACTTTAGAAGGAACATGACATATGGTCATGGCCCAGTTACTCAAAGGCAATATTCCTCACCAAAGCAAGGCTACAATCATCAATTGAATAAACCACACACTGCTCAGCAACAGCAGCTACTTGATAGAACGCCACCCCTAGACCTACTCAACCTAAGCCTCCTGTTCCTATGGAGATTGATTCTTCTATGCAAACTGCAAAAGTTAATTATATTAAAAGACCTTCTCCAGTAGTTAGACAGTCCAATGAATCATCAAATATACCGCGAAAATATCAACGTAGAAGAAGAAGAACAGGACGAACAGAATCTAAAATTTTATGAGAATGAGGTAAATTTTATGACAGAAGCCTCTCTGGAACCCCCTATATAAATTACAAAAACTTCATTAATGAAAAAATCGCATTTAATTCCAAACCCGTAGATAAACGATTCATAATCTACTCTGCGGGCGGCGATATAAAAATAACGCACAAATTGAGCGGAAAATTTTTTGCAAGTTTGGGGAATAGCACTACCATAGATTTTTTTGTTTCTCATAACATTTGATGGCATCATTGGCGACGATACACTGCGCGAGTTGGAAGCTGTTATCGATACGAAAAATAATATATTTTACCTGACATCGAAATCCAGCTCCAAACAAAGAAATCAAAGCAAGTTCAACACCTTGACTCTCAAGAAAATTTTAACCTAGAAAAATTGCTATGCAAATATTCATCATTGTTTGGACCTGTTAACGAGAAAACTGCAATAGAAACTTCAGTTAAGGCTGTAATCAAAACCACTACGGATGAAGCCGTTTATTCCAAATCGTATCCCTACCCACCACATCTAAAGGATGAAGTTGACGGTCAAATAAACAAATTTTTGAATGATGGTATCATCTAAAAGCCCGTACAATTCGCCCCTGTGGATTGTACCTAAGAAAGAGAATAGCTTTTGAGAAAAACAATACAGATTCGTAGTCGATTTTAAAAGGCTAAACGCCATCACGATCCGAGACGCTTATCCGATTCCAGATATAAATCATATGCTGCTTGCCTTCATGAAAATAAATATTTTTCGACAATTGACTTAACGTCAGGATTTCACCAAGTTAAAATGCTTGAAAAGGACATTAAAAAACGGCATTTTCAACGCCGAATGGTAAATATGAGTTTCTCAGACTACCTTTCGGGCTGAAAATGCGCCCGCTATTTTCCAGCGGATGGTCAATGACGTTCTAAGACCACAAATTGGCATCTGCTGTTACGTATACTATATATCGATGATATCATAATCTTCGGAAAAGATATCAAAGAACACATTGAAAACTTCAAAAAAGTCTTTGAGCTTTTACAGGAAGCAAACTTAAAAGTTAACCTTGAAAAATCTAAATTCTTTCAAAAGCAAGTGGAATTCTCTGGCTACATTGTGTCAGAACATGGCGTCCGGCCAGATGAAAAGAAGATATCCGCTATCACTAACATAACACCACCCAGTAATTTAAAAGATCTCAAAAGTTTCCTTGGAATAATATCATACTACAGGAAGTTTATTAAAAATTGCGCTGCAATAATCAAACCATTAACTAATATAACTAGAGGCGAGAACGCCCAAATAAGTGCAAACCGATCTAAAAACGTCAAAGTTGAATTAGATAAATATGCAATTAAAGCCTTTAATGACGCAAAAACCTTACTGACTTCTTCAGAAACATTAGTTTTTCCAAATATCTCAAAACCTTTCATTTTGACGACCGATGCGTCAATTTTTTTTTTATCTTGGGCCAGCACTCAGGGGATGACCCCTATATATGCAATGCATTGCGCTGGAACTGAAAACGAGGGGATAGTATTGAGGGGACAGACTAGGAAAGATGAGAAGATAGACAGTTTTTTTTGTAGCTATTTCAACCTTTTTTTTACTTCATCGGCTAATTTTTGCTACAGGGCCGACGAAGCACAGTGTGAGATTTAGTCAATCTAGCATCTCAAAATTAATTTTTATATGAAGTTTTAGAGATATCAACTTGAAATTTGGCACGATCGTTAAGGAGATTATAAGCTTCAATATGGTGAAAGATAACTAGTTCCAACTAGTGTCAAAGGGGACTAGTTCCGAACTATCCTCAAAAACACTAGTTGGGGACAATTTTTTTTACACATTTATATTCAAAATTTCTTTTTTTCTCTTCTAACTAAAACTTGTCGGTATATTGATATAAGTACCCTCATCCAACCATTTCTATAAAATGCTTCAAGTTTCGAACTTTAGTTTTCGATGATTCTTTGCAAATGAGAAATATAAAAAGTTAATGTTGTTTCAATGTTAAATTTATTGATATCTAAAACATAATAAAGAGGAAAAACTAAAAAAATCAACGAAAGTTCTTAAAAGAATGGAAAATATTCAAAGTAAGATATTTCCACAGGATCTCAGATGCATTGCGGTAGCCATAGTTAATTGTTCCGAAGCTACATTTGATATTAACTCTTTGCATTTCCGTTGTTGTGTACTCGAAGCACTTTCAGAAAACTCTTTTTCTCACCTTCCGCGCTGCGGTATTTGTTTTGAAGTTGATGGTGCGTGATCAAGAGCAAAATCAACAGCAGAAATTTTTGAACTTAGCCAAATAGCATTGTCATGCATAAATCTTGCTTTATCACGGTGAGATTTGCTCCATCGCGATTGAAATTGGAAGCAAAGCTTTTTTATACGATCTTTAATTTTGGTATCGACAACAACTTTTCCAAAAATTTATATAACGTGCTTTTCGACCGCTTCTGTTTTTTCGCTTTTCACCTTGCTCAACCAAATCCAAAATAGCTCCTCTCGCGGTATTTCACTCATACTAAAAAATGGGCAGGATTTTATTTTTGAAATTTGTTTTGGGCACATTAACAAAGATTCTGCTGGCATTGCCATCATGGAACTAGGTGGGACTTGGAAGTTCTAGTCTATAAAAGATTTTAAAGCTTTAAAATTTGCCTTACCTTTTAGCTGGTTATAAAACAATTTCTTCAAAATACTTGAGTGCAATAACCTTCAATACAAAAAATATTTTAGGCCAAAAAAAACCACTCACAACTTCGACCTGATCACTCAAACTTTTGTGATCAATGCAAGCTTGCAAATCAATTTTTGCATGCTATGCAATTGCACGTGTTTGATAGCTGTTATCACGCCAATAACATTTTTTTATTCTCTTTTGTGTTTGTTTTCGTAACAACGGGGGTCTCTTCTCACGTAAAAAAAAAATATGAGCGTGTTACGAAAACATTTTTTTTTTGAATTTCGAGATGCCAGATTGATTAAATCTCACACTGTGCGAAGGTGGGTGCTGTTACTCTGCATCACTTACCTTTCCCGGTCATTGAACAAAACGGAGGAAAACAATTTCACGATTGAAAAAGAAATGCTTGCCATTGTATGTGCACTCGACAAATTGCGAAATTATCTATATGGGGCAAAAGAAATCAAAATTGTTGCAGACCATCAACCGCTAACCTTCGCCTTGAGCAATAGCAATAATTCGTCGAATAGTAATATTCGTCGGCCCTGTAGCAATAATTAGCCGGCGAAGTAAAAAAAAAGGTTGAAATAGCTACAAAACATTGTCTATCTTCTCATCTTTCCTAATCTGTCCCCTCAAAAACTATCCCCTCGTTTTCAGTTCCGGCGCAATGCATTGCATATATAGGGGTCATCCCATGAGTGCTGGTCCAAGATAAAAAAAAAAAAATAGCAACAACGCTAAACTGAAGCGATGGAAATCTAGAATTGAGGAGTATAACTACACTCTTGTATACAAACCGGGTAAAACAAATTTAGTTGCTGACGCACTCTCACGTCTGCCTCCTCTAAACACAACCAATAATCAAGAAGTTGACGCTATGACCTCTTCCACAACTCAAACAGCTCATTCTGCCGAAATAGACAGTACTGACCTGATTCCCATTTTTGAGCTTCCAATTAATGTATTCAAAAACCAATTGGTATTCTCAGAAGGACCAGAAAATATATATTGCCACGAAGAACGCCATTCAGGATACCACAGACTTTAAAAGAAACAATGTTTTTAAATTGTAACTGGTATGTTTTAAAATTCAAATAGAACAAAAAAACACTGAAGAAGTCAACAAACAATTGACGAAACGTTGGGAAAAAAATGTAATAAAGGTTTTTATTAACATTGAATGCGTTAGGCCTGATTAGCTCAAAAAAATTCTTCACGTATTGAAAATTACATTAGACCAAGTGTGCCCAAAAGTTCCTTATGGAAGAGTAAACACCAATACATTGAAAACCTAATTTTTATTAAAATATTTCTTGTTGTAAAAACAAATACATATAAAACGATATCATACGCTAAACAAAAACAAAGTCTTCACTGATGATCGCTGTCGTCAATGTTTACCAGCAAACCTTACGAAAGTGTTGTTGCTTTCCACTTGCTTTTATAGAATGAAGAACAACAAAAAAATATCAGACAAAGTTGTTTGTGTATTTCGTATTGCTAGTGCTGGGTGCTGTATGTGAGTATTAAAACACTCAGCGTATAGCTAAGCGCTTTTACAAAAACAAATGAGCATCAAGCGCATAGGGCCTGGGCACTCTTGCATTAGACTGTTTGAATACACAAAAGGAAGCCTAATGACAGCACTAAAGAATATTTAAATCCTAATGTGATAAATGGCGCTGCAATACCGGAAAAGTATCTTATGATGTTACAAGAAATCTATAAAGAGAATTTTGTAAAATATAACCTCAGGATGCCGCTGTGGCTGATTGGTAGCGATGCTAACCTATTAGTACAGAGGTCGTGGGTTCGATTCCCACCAAAGACCTTGGGTGTTTGTGATGTTTTCGGGTAACACAAAGGGATCTACTAGGACCCAAGTGTGCTGGATTTGTTAATCAAAACTGGCGGCCTGTTAAAAAAAAAAAAAAAAAAAAAAACCTCAGGATAACCCAACACATAGTATCTGATACCTCCAACGACGAAACAAAATTCTTAATAATTGAGAAGGAGCATAAAAGAGCTCATAGATGTCCGGAGGAAAACAAAAAACAGATACTCGAGAAGTATTATTTTCCACAAATAGCAAAGCTCATAAAAAAATACACAAAGTCCTGTATGGTATGTTCGGAAAACAAGTATGGCAGGCATCCTCTTAAAGTAGAGTTGCAGCCTACCCCCATTCCAACATATCCCACTCAAATACTGCATTAAGACATCCTTGAAATTAAAGGCGAAAAATTCGTAACATGCATCGATAAATTTACTAAATTTGCGAAATTTTTTCATATTAAAAACAAATTTGTACTTCATGTACGGGATAAACTCATTAAACTCCTGCATTATTTTTCAACCCCCGAGATTTTGGTCATGGACAATAAAAGCAGTTGCATAAGTCCTATTGTACAAAATTATATCGAAGGATTGGGCATTAAAATATACGCAGTACCACCAGAAAAGTGAAGCAAATGGCGCAATTGAACGCGTCCACTCCACAATTATTGAAATTTTTAGGTGCTGAAAGATATTTCCCAGTTACTCTGTGAAAGAATTAATAAATATCGCAGTGGATAGGTACAATAATACTGTCCACTCTGTAACAAAAAGAAAACCTGTTGACGTATTTTTTAACCGAACTTCTACAGTAAACTATCAAAATTTAATGGATTTCAAGGAAAAAGTTAACCAAAACTTACAGCACAAAATTGCTAGAAATCAAAGAAATAATCTAAACAGACAAAACCGAAAAAGAATTAAGCCCCCTTCGTACCAAGAAGGTGATATCGTTTACAAGAAAAACAAACAAATTAAATCAACCTCTTTTCCAACCAGAAATAGTCTCAAAAGACAACAAAGTTACAATTGTAACTACTACTAATAAGAAAATTCACAAAACTCATTTAAAAAATCAATAAAAATTAACTACCCATCAGCCCGGCGTGCTGATTCTTAAAGAGGGGGAAGTTATCACATTGCTAATATCACGTAACACACAATTGTTTGCTGGGTGTTCAAATCAAATAGTATTTTTTTTCATTTCTATAAAATAAATACCGCATCTTCAGCAAATTCGGAAATAAGTAATGCTTTTTGTTCGCGTTTGTTTCCATAAGTCAAATATTGCACTTTCGCAATATTCTCAGAATTACAAAGGAAGTGAGCCAGACACCTGAGTTAAAAAATATAAAATAAAAACCTTGTTTTTCTTTGATATTTAATGTTGCTATAAAAACAATTATTTGCAACTTATTAATAAATAGTAATAAGCATAAGCCAAAATTTATTCTTTTTTCTTCTTTATTTGCGAACAAATAGCAATAAGCATAATAGCTAAAATTTATTCTTTTTTTTAATTTCAATATAAAAAACAGTTATTGCAACAAATTGAAAAATAGCATAAGCAAAAATTTATTATAAAAGCGAAAATAATTGCTCAATAAAGGCAGTGTGAATCTTAACCTTAACTAAGTCCGTGTTTTATTTTAAAAATAGTGTAACAAGTGAACTTGTATATGTGCAGTATGTCAATTACTTCACTAATATAAATAAGAGTTAGTTTTTTTATATATGCATCTATTTATTATTTGTCAAAAAGTTTAACAACAGTTATGTATAAGAAATTTCATATCCTAAATGCGAATATCACTAAATTAACAAATTTTGTAGAAGACGACTCCAGAAAAAAATTTTGATTTATCGATCATACCACGGAATAGCTCATGAGGTTTACATACAGCGTCTAGTGTTAGCACGGTTATTGTAGGAGAAGAAACATTGTCTTCGATGTAAAATTCTTGGGATTTTTTCTTTAGTAAATCTGCTTAACACTACCGTTAATCTGTTATAATTTGGAATCTTTTGGGCAGTCTAGTCATTCGGCATTGCAGATAGCCATTGCCTCATTTTTTTCTTCTAACAATTCCTTGCCCGTAATGGCCATCTTTGACCTGGCGAAATCATCAAGCGCCAAACCTTGGACAATCTTCCATTGTTTGTTTTTAATTTCAACTGGGAAGGAATAAATAACATCTTTAGGAGCGTCGTAGCTGCCATCGGATATAACCCCCATTGAAACAAAATGACCAGGTGCGGTACCATTCCACCAATCATGCATATGATCGCAAGCGGCCTTGGCAGCTGACATAGCAGAAGACATCTTGCGAGCAGCAATTACAGCAGCACCGCGCTTCTGTACGGTTTCAACAAAGGAACCCTTCAAGAAGTCAGCATCTCCAACAGCTTCTGCAGCAGATTTTTCTGTTCCGGCAACATTAACTACTGCATGACTAGCATCGGGAAATTGAGTCGAAGAGTGGTTTCCCCAAATAATAACATTTTTTACGTGGCTTATGGGAACTTTAGCATTGGCAGCTACTTGGGCTGTTGCACGATTTTGATCCAAACGGGTCATAGCACTAAAATTTTCTCGGGGAATTGAGGGAGCATAGAAAGAACACACCACAGCGTTCGTATTAGCAGGATTGCCAACCACTAAAACTTTGACATCCTTACGTGCGTATTTATCTAAAGCTTGACCTTGCGCTTTGAAAATTTTTACGTTAGCAGACAACAAATCCTTGCGTTCCATACCTTCCTTGCGGGGCATGGCGCCAACTAAAAAGGCGGCAGAAACGTCCTTGAAACCAACGGCGGGATCGGTAGTGGGAACTACTTCACGTAGTAATGGCAAAGCACAATCGGCCAATTCCATAACAACACCATCTAAAACGCCAACCATTGGTGGGATATCCAACAAATGCAAAATCAAAGGTTGATCTTTGCCAAAAACTTCACCACGAGCAATCATATAAAGAAGTGAATAGGCTATTTGACCAGCAGCACCGGTGACGACAACACGAATTGGTTCGGCCTAAAAATATAAAACATAAAATAGGCTTATTAATATTTAATAACTCTCAATATTCTATATTTGTCAAAAATCTTTAATAAATTTATTCCTGATTTTTCTACCTTTCTTGTTATTTGAAATTTTGTAATATGAGTTTGAGGTAATTTTTTTATATTAGTTACTTGGTAAATTGCTAAAACTTTATTAATATATACATTGTTTCAGCTCTCGCCAATTTTAAAGAGAAACAAATAACTCGCCAACTACTTCTAAAAATGTCGCATAACTAACTTTTCTTACTTCTAGAGCAATCTTTAAAAATAAAACAAAGACAACGAAAATGCGAATCTGCTTACCAATCAAATTTCGAACATCGACACAATTTCATACGCAAATAATAACACGCCCTCACAAATTAAGAAAACACCTACTACAGAATTATTAAACATGAAAAAAAAACAGAATTGACGCAACCACTAAGCTCGGCTTTAGAGCATAATCTCAGCAAAATTTCAACTAGGAGATCTGAAGTAGCCTCACACATGAAGATCCAAAAATATATTATTTTCTTCGACACGGATATTACAGGAAGAAATAGAGCTCTGGTGTAATTATCATCATCAGTACAAATACTTTAATACCGAAGAATCATCCATCCTATACTACAGAAGCTTTCCGATATGGCATCCGACTTAGAATCGGTCATAATCTGATTACACCCAACACCAGGTGGCTTTACGTGCTAATATCGAGCCATAAGCGCCAAAAAAAGCTTAAGCGACATGCTCTTCGAAATCGTTTTTTGACGATAATCTATTATTTACAATAATTTGGACTATCCGCCAATATATCAAAGTGAGTGGTGTTTCAATGAACAAGAATTTCAATCAACAGTTGTTAATGAAACACTTTAAATGACAATGATTACAAGTTTTTAAATTGTTTGGTAAAATTAACTGATTTGCCACTACATCGGTGATATCTTAACCTCCACAAACACGCATTTGTATTATAGGAAATTCATTAAGGGCCATTATTACAACTTGCCTTTAATGCAGCTGTAACAGCTAAAGCTGACAGTAATAGCTAAAGTAGGGAATAAAGTGAAATTAAAAATTTTTCATTATAAATTTTGTATCAATGGCATTGGAATTACTCATTTGAAGAAATATTATACATGACTGCTTTTATGTTATAGTTATAGATGTAGACTAACTACTGACACCAGAAATAGGCGAAACCCAAAGAATAAAAAACCCTGGATGACGGGTCAACTTATAAATCTCAGGAGAAACCAGAAACCTCTTTAATAGGGCCCGTAGGAAGGGACTCGATATATACTGGGAAGAATATAAAAGTAAACTTGACGTTTACAATAAGAAAATTAGGGACGCCAAACGCGAATCCTGGAAGCTTTTCTGCGAACAAGTAGACAGCGTTAGTGAAGCTTCCAAAATAAAGAAACTTCTTTCGAAAACCTATACTCAACCTGAGACGATTTCTTATGGAGCCACGTACGGGGCAGAAGCGCCGTCCGGAAGTGGCATACCCCCCGAGGAATATAGACAATCCAAGGATAATATATACTCAAATGGTATGTAGAGCAGTGAAAAGCTTTTCGCCCTATAAAGCAGCAGGGCCTGATGGCATTTTCCCTGCTCTTCTGCAGAAAAGTATGGACCTAATAGAGGATAGGTTGGCTAACATCTTCACAATCTGTCTCACTAACGCATATAATTTATCATTGACGATATAACATGCAGGGCCTGTTAGGAAGATGACGAAACACTGGAGCACTACTTGTGCTACTGTCGAGCTTTTAGTCAGGTCAGAAGACAAACATTTAATCAGGAGATTATACAGGACATGGAATTTCTTAGGGGTTCTAATTGGAAGGACTTAAGAAGATACATTGAAGAGACTAGGTTCTTGATGTAATCAAATTCAAAGGTTCCGTGGTTTTAGTGAAGGCTCCCTATAATGGAATGGGACTTCCGTATAATAGAGCGCACAACAGGCCTGTGAGGCCTAAGCGTAAACCTGAACGGATTGGGATAGCCCCGCTTACGACCCTCTCTTCAACCTAACCTAACGTAACCTAGATGTAGATGATTCTGCTCTGTTTATTTTTTAATGAAAACAATGTTAAATTTTAAAACAAAGCTTTTTATTTTTCCTTTCAAAGTATTATTTCATTTTGTAGTAGAAATTAATGTACAAGATGATTTTGCTACATCCATAACATTTTCCGTATTACTATTATTTGGTTCTATAAATAGCATTCTGCTTCAACTATAAAATTTCTCGCATAATAGTCAAATTCCATTTTCAATGGTAAATTTTCTAAAAAAAAATATAACCATATTACAATACTATTTTTATGAAGGGTTGTATAAAATTCATTGCTAATTAAAATCTATATAACAAAACAAGAACAGATTTAACAAGTTGTCTTTATGTTGCATAAAAATCAAAATTTTTACTTCGTTGTTCTTAATAAATTCAGGCGTTCTATTTTTCCAATTCTCGAATCAGTTCGGCACTTTTTGCTGTGAACTTCCAGTGATTCGGTTTTTATCTCTTCGTCACCGTAGTTTCGATGTGATAAGCATAAACAGATGATTCGTCTGAAGTCATGAATACTTTCGCTAAATCTGCATCATCGTTGACGCTATTCAACAGTTCCTGCGCGATTTTCATATGGCTGTTTTCATTTGTCGAAAATTCAGCAACTTTGGAACGAATTCGCACGCTTGTGCCCAAAATTTAAGAAAACAAGTAAAAGTGCTATATTCGGTTGTGTCGAATCTTAAATACCCTTCACAGACGTCATTCTTATCATTTAAATTTTTCGGCTAGGAAGCTAAATGTTTGGCTTTTCTTATTTCTAATACCTCTGAACGTCTTTCAAGAATATTATATATGTTTAATTTACAAACAAAAAGAAAAAAATCCGTTTCATGTACCCCAAAAAGATCTAATTGTCCAACCGTAGAATCGTCTTTTAGATTTTTTTTTTGGTTTTTAATACCAATTTATTTCTTCCTGATATATGAAGTAGGCATAATTCATCATAAAAATTAAAATTAACATATAATATGCTTACTTTTATGAATCAGAAAATGCCGATATTCCAAATTGGATTTTTAATTTGTTTGGTTTTTAATACCAATTTAACTCTTCCCTAAGTATAAAAGAGATTTCATCCATAAAAAAAAACAAAATTAGGAACTTATATGGCTAATTTTATGTACTAAAAAACTTCGATTTTCCAACCCTGGAACCGAATCTTTAATTTAAAAATTTTTAATACCTATTTCTTAGTGAAGTATCAAAAACCAAAATTGGGAATTTGTGTGGGTACTTTTTATGTACCAAATATATTTCAATTTTCCAACTCTGGAAGCGAATTTTTATTTTTTGCCAATGCAATGTAACATAGTTTTACTTGACAAAAAAATTTAAATTTTTAAACTTTTTGGTCACTTTCATGTACCATAAAATATTTCATTTGTCTAACCCTGGAGTCGAAATTTTGATTTTTAAGACTTTAATACCAATTTTGTTCTTCCCGAATTATAAAACAGTTTTAATTAGCAAAAAAAAAACAATGTAAATACCCTTTTTGTTTACTTTTATGCAGAAAAAATATTTCAATTTCCCAACCCTGGAAACAAAATTTTAATTTTTTTTACCAATGCAACTCTTAATGAGGCATGAAATAGTTTTATTTACGAAAAACTTAATGTTTGTAACCATTTTGGTCACTTTCATGTACTAAAAAAAAACAATGTAAATACCCTTTTTGTTTACTTTTATGCAGAAAAAAATATTTCAATTTCCCAACCCTGGAAACAAAATTTTAATTTTTTTTTACTAATGCAACTCTTAATGAGGCATGAAATAGTTTTATTTACGAAAAACTTAATGTTTGTAACCATTTTGGTCACTTTCATGTACTACAAAATATTGCAAATATCCAATACTGGAATCTAAATTGAGATTTTTTTTTTAATTTTTGATACTAATTTTGTTTTTCCTGAACTAAAAAATAGTTTTAATTAGTAAAAAACCGACGTTAGATGCCTTTTTCGGTACTTTTATGTATAGAAAAAAGTTTAATTACCCAGCTCTGCAAGCGAAATTTTAATGTTTTTATAAAATCGTTTTATTTAAGAAAAAGTTAAAATTTGCAACCATTTTGGTCACTTTCATGTACTACAATATATTGCATGTACCAAAAAACATTAAAATTCCCAACCCTGGAAGAGAAATTTTAACTTTTTTTGTTTACCAATCCAACTCTTCATGAGGTATAAAGTAGTATTAGTTAAGAAAAATTTACAATTTTGAACCATTTTGGTCACCTTCATGAACTATAAAACATTGCACTTTTCCAACCCTGGATTCGAAATTTTGATTTTTTTGAAAATTTTTGATACCAATTTTGTTTTTCCTAAAATATAAAATAGCTTTAGTTAGCAAAAAAAAAAAAAAAAAGAAAAAAAACAACGTCAGTTGCCTTTTAGGTTAATTTTATGTATAAAAAATTTCAATCTCTCAACCCTGGAACCGAAATTTTAATTTTTTAACATTTTTTTATCAATGCAAATCTTCATGAGGTATAAAGTAGTTTTGTTTAAGAAAAATAAAATTTTTTAAAAATTTTGGTTTTTGCATGTACTACAAAATATTGCATGTACCAAAAAAAACTTTCATTTTCCCAACCCTGGAAGCGAAATTTTAATTTTTTGTGTTTTTTTATCAGTGCAACGCTTCATGAGGTATAAAGTAATTTTTTTTTTGAAGAAACATTTCAAATTTTTAAACATTTTGGTCACTTTCATGTATTATAAAATATTGCACTTGTCCATCCCTGGATTCGAAATTTTATTTTTAATTTTTGATACCAATTTTGTTCTTCTTAAATTATAAAATAGTTTTATGCTAGAGTTAATGTCGACGCCGTTGACGGCGTTTCAACGCCGAAAAAGTTGAAATAGATTGAACTTTTACGGCGTTGCAACGCTTTGAGATTAACTGCTCTCATACAATTTCATACGATTCAACTTTTTTTTGACATTTGACGCCGTCGACGACGTCGACATTAACTCTAGCATTAGTTAGCACAAAACAAACAACGTCAGTTGTTTTTTTGGTTACTTTTATGTACAAAATAAATTTTAATTAAAATTTAATTAACAAAATTTTTTTTGGCCAATGCAAATCTTCATGACGTATAAAGAGGTTTTGTTAAAGAAAAACTTTTAACAATTTTAGTTACTACATGTTTTTAACAATTTTAGTTCCTACATGTACTACAAAATAAGGAATGGGCCGAAAAAAATGTTACTCTCCCATCCCTGGAAAATGTTTTATTTTTTTAGTTTTTAATAGACCATCGAGGCTTCCCAAAGCACGAAATAGGTTTAATTTACAAACATTAAAAAAAATTTATTTTTGGTATAAATTTTGCGTCGAGAAATACGTGTAAGCTTCCCAGCTTTGGAACCGTACTTCGGATCTTTCTATTTAAGTTCATTTCCAATCCAATATTTAAGTTCATTTCCAATCCAACGGTCCAAGAACGAAGTCTCAAGCTCTTCTGGGGGCTTGGGAAACCCCCCGTACAGACAGACGGACATCGCTCAATCGTCATCGCTATTCATAAGGATCCAGAATATATATACTTGATGGGGTCCCATGTGAATATCGAAGAAGTTACACACGGAATGACAAACCTATATATACCCTTTCACTTTTTTGTGAAGGGTATAAAAAACAAGCAAAATTGCTATATTTGATCTTCTCGAATCTTAATATGACGAATCTTTATATTAGTTTAACTTGGTGGGACAGAGTTCCTTTATATAATATCGTATGTAAACGCCCACTAAAGGGGCGGGTTCAAAAATAGACTATCAGGCATGTTCCAGAAAAGTAAAAGTAAATGAAGTTAAATTTTTTAAATTTTTATTTTTGATTTTCTGCAAAACTAGTAGTTTGCTGTTACATTTTTCAGTTAGAAATGAAAAATTATTTAAAAAGCATACGGAAATTATAGCAAAAAAACTAACAATTTTGGATAAAATCAAAACTTAAAAAATTAACTTCATTTACTTTTACTTTTCTGGAACATGCCTGTATATCATGTTTTCCACAGACGAACGTATGGGCATTGCTAGACCGTCTTAGACTTCATCACTGATCAAGAATATATATGCGTTATAGGGTCCAAATGTAGGGCATTAACATATATTTTGTCGGGATCTCTCTGGCAAGTGCCCGTAAGGAAAAAATTTCACCTTTCCCATAAAACTCTAAAAATAAATGTTTGACATTAAAATATATAATTTGCTTAACAGCAAATGAACACGCGGCCCCAGAAAGTAATTTTACTTCCTGGGGCCAGTGTGATTACCGGCGCACACGCAACATTTTTTCTTTCTTTACTGTTTCAGACGAGTTAATTCAGCTAATTTGAAAAAGAAATAAAATATGTTAAAGCAAAAGCTTAGTTTAATTGTGATGAAGAGTCAGAAAATTGTTTTGGTATGGTAAAAAATTGTTTATTTCAATATAAAAATTAAAAAAAAAAATACTATTAAGAAAATCTATCCACCTGTTCTCATTGAACCAAATATTCCTAAATTTCATCTGCCCCTGATATGTTATGGGTATGCAAAATACTGGGGCCAGACTCATTCCATGTATATAAACCCAATGTAAATCTTGTGTACGAGTAGTCAGGTCGTGTGCACCGATGCCGCACGTGGTGCTACTGATCAGATAGTTGTATAGATTTACAGTTCTTCTGAGAAATTTTCCGTGGTTAACTACGTTGCTACTTCCGTGTACAGTCAGTTACAATAACGGAAAAGAGAATACGATTAATAACATCGCCGACATACAGTCTGTAGCATCTGTGCATCAATTATATAGGATTAAATTGTGTCACGACAATTCGTAGGAAATAGTGTCAGGACTGGCCAAATAATTCTTTAGTCGATGAAGTAACAGAATAGAAGGAATGTAGGCTTAAGTAAAACAGTTTGTTAAATTTTTACACTATTTTTGCATATAATAACGCCCGTTAAAGGGGGCGGGGTCCAAAAATATTTTTATTTATTTTATGGCTCCAAGTTGGACCTTCTTTGACATAAAGATATATCATTTGCTTTACAAAATTACAAAAAAACTTTAAAAATTATTTTGTTTTTTTTAGAGGATAGTTTAGTTTTTCTTAGGGGAACTTTTTTCCCCTGGGCCGATTCACCCCATTTACGAACTTGACCTGTGCTATGCTTCAAGAGTGTGGCTCTCTTCATTTAGACTGAATCGTGACTTCCACAGACGGACGGACGGACATGCTCAGATCGTCTTAGATTTCATCACTGATCAAGAATATACATATACAATTTATTGGGTCTCAGATGGATATTTCGCTGCGTTATAAACGGAATGATAAAGTGAATATTCCCTCCAATTCGTTTTTGGAGACTATAAAAATTAAGAAAGATTTAACACTATGTGACAAAAAAAACAATAGTTGAAATTTCTGGGACGTGACATATTTTTCGGCTAGGTGCTGCCATGCCTAACAGAACAGAAGAAAACTGCAAGAGGCAAGAAAACTTAACGGCTATGTAAAGTGCTCCAGTGTAACCTGATTTTTTATAAGTACATATATATATATATATATATATATATATATATATATATATATATATATATATATATATACATTTCATATATATTATTGCATATCTACGAATATAAAATTCCAAAAACCTGTTGAAAGTACAGTAAAATCTTGATAATCCGAAATCCGAAATTCTAATACATTGTTTTAGAATCAAAACTGTATTTATTGATCATTTAAGTAAATAGTTAATTTAGAAAAAATGTGTAAATAGTATATATTTCATTTCTAGTGCAAAAAAAAAACATGGAGTTCTGCAGCAAGCCAATTTGTTTTTGCACCAAAAATTAAAACAAAACTATTATTTTTGAGTAGCAATTGATAGAGATTAGCACAACACAGCAGTTTCCCTGCAATCCGGATAATAAGATTGCAATCAAATCGTATTATAGAACACAGAATGTTATGAAAAATGCTGTCCGGGTTACCAAATAATCCGGATTAACAAGGTCCGGACTATCAAGGTTTTACTGTGTTGAATTGTATTGTCTATATGCATTTTATTGGTGCTTTACTAAATCGTCAGTAGACTTTAATCACAGTTTTAAAGAGTTTCAAACCTCTTATCTTATGTAAAAAATTTCAAAAACCATTTGAGAACTCACAAATGAAAATGATTTTCAAAAATCACACCAGAATAAGCATACCATGAAACTCATATAAACAAAACCCAACAAATAAATAATATTCGATATGAAAATGTTTTATGATTTTTGAAAAACACTGCAGCGTGATTAAAAAAACAGCAGCTAATAAGAAGGGAAATACCCAGTTTGTTCTTTCAATAATAACACACACAACACTCATACATAAATATCGTCTACGCATAGAGAAAAAAAAACACAAAATAAAACAAACCTGTAACGACTATATAAGTGATACAAACTTGGCTTAATTTAAACACTGTAAAAAAGCCTAAAAACATCTAAAATTCCAAGCTGTTATAATTCTAAAAAAAAATTTAACCATGAAGCCACATAAAAAGTTTAGGAAAAACTCTGCAACATTATTAAAAAAAAGTTTCGGATTTTTTTCTGAAAAAGATTTGTTTAAATGGATAAGAGTTTGTTAGCAAGAAGTATATCATAAGTGATATTCAGAATACAGCAGCTAAACCTTTTGAGTAACTATCAAATTAATTTCAAAACTAATATTAATTCTCAAAATTATCATTGATTGGAATAAACAAAATATATGAACCTAAATAAAATTATTTCTTTTACAACATCCTTCTTTTTATTTCATTATTAAATGGATACATATGTATGTAGAAAAACTAAACAATGCAAAAGTTCAGTCGCATCGTAAGAAAAATAAACGATACTTTTTTTTTATTCCTTTTATAATTATTTTAAATATACATTATATAAAATACTTAAATTAAATACAGTTTGCATCCAAAATACCTTAAAACTCCTAGTCGGAGCATAGGGCAGAAATTATTCGTTTCTGTTTCTTGGGTAATTAATTTTATGACTGGGCAACCACAATACGTTTCTGGGGCCGTACTGGTATTATAAGACATCCAGTCCTGCCAGAAGAAACACGTTTATATAGCGAGCCACTTGATGCAAGAACAGACGCACGCTTGCGGACGAACCGCGGTAGCTACTGGTTAGTAGATGGCGCCAATGACTCGCCATGTCACTTCAAGCATCATCAACATTCAGAATTTTAGTGGAAGACCGGTGCCATCCGGCCACCCTCTGAGACTCTACTCTTGAAGTGTTTTTTCCGCGGCTGCACAAAGCAGCTACCCCATAGAGGATAATAAATCGTACAGCACCATACAAGTAAACAGACAAATTTGTTACAGCATTCCACCATCCCATTTTTTAATGTTAGAAATTAAAAATTACAATTATATTTAATGACTTTAACCAAGTATGGGAATTCTAATTTAATAGCAAATAGTTAATAAGTTTTCCCGATTAAAATATATTTAATATTACATTTAAATGAATCAAATATATACACATTTATTATTAGTAAGAACATATTTTTTTGTGTTAGTCATCAGATATTTAAAAGATTTTTACAAATCAATCTAACCAGTAGAATGTTCCCAAACCTGGCCTCCGTAAAATTAATTTGCATTTATGATAAGAACACAATTTTTTTATGAAAGCTGTTATATATATAAACGGCGTGTTTTCATATAAACGGCGGCCAAAAATAGAAGGAGTTATCGTAGAAGAATGAAAATTGGTACACATTACTATTATAAGTAGGAAAGGAAAAGATCGAATTTTTGAAAAAATCGGCCCAAGGACTCGCCCACCTCCCATATATCCTGAAATGAAAAAAACTTATATTTTCCAAAATTGTTGTTGGAATTGAACCAAATTTGGCTCGATTTGTCTCTGATATATTACTGATAACTGAGGTGAGTTATATGAAATTATCTCAAAGGACTCGCCCACCTCTCACATATCCTTGAATGAACATATCAAATAATATGCCTGCCAACCACATACCCTTGAACGAATAAATAATAAAACTTGTTAATTATTATTCAAAATGGTTAAATTTATTTAAAATAACATACAATAAACAAGAATGTAATATATACTACTCACTATCGCTGAAACTATCAGTTTCCGATTCCACTACTAATTCATTTGGGGGATTCACACTGTAGTCATAAAGTCATAAGTCATAATATAATAGCACGAAATATATGAGCAGTGTGAACAACCAGTCATAACTTAGTATGCTATTTCAAACATCGATCAGCTGCTGCCTTAATATGAGCTGAAAACATACTTTTTTGCGGCGGCATACGGGAAAACGTTCAGTGGCTGCCAGCTACGTAAGTTACACGAGAAAAATTTGTTCACTTGTACATATTTAGTTTTTGCGATTTAGTTCTCTTTTAATTTTTTTATGTTATAAAAATGTGATTTAATGTACAGACACATAGTTATGAATAATTTTTTAGCCGTTTTTTAGTCCTGAATCATATATAAGTAACGGCGGCAAACATATACTATCGCCGTCTCGCCTAAAGATTTTCAGCCGTTCGACTCATATCTCTAGAACCATTTTATGACAAAACAAAAACATACTTGAAATAATGCTAATATTTTATGTCTTTTTTGTATGCAGCACAACAACAACTTTTTTAAACTGGTCTAAAATATTACCACTTTATGACAATATGACTAAATAGTACACAGTGTGAATACCCCAATTATTTGAAAGTATTGTTGTAAAATTTTCGCTTTCAATTAGATAATTTTTTTAATCACCTAGCCCACACTTTATTATTATTTTTTGACTGTGGATAGAAATCGATGATTCTGATTGGATAATAAGGTACACTTATTACAATCAACTCTGCTTCGTTTTCTCGTGTGCCTTAGTCGTGCATTTCTTATAATTTTATGGCTTAATTCTAATGACCCTTCCGACAACATTCCAATTGGAGTGGTAGAATATTTTATAAAATCTATACCATATTTTGTGAACTGTTGCAGGCATGTAGTACCAAGGATACAATTTGAAGTATAATAGAGCAGTTTCTTTTAAAAGTTTTTTAAAATTTGGCACATTAATGTGCAGCCCACTCATAACACTTTGAGGGCCTGCCCCTACCGCCACTTGTACTTGGTTCCTAATAAAAATAGATTATATTGATTCATAAAATATTACAGAATACAAAGAAGAACTCACAACACAAACGTCTTCAGTAAATACTTCAGTATCCAGCCAATTACTCAATTCACGTTCGAATCTAACTTTCATTCGGGAGTATTTTGCCCAACAATGAATAAACTTTAGAAGAATAAAGTTCAGTTTCTGTTCTGTGAGTGCTCTTTGCAGATTATTTTGTGCAAATTCTTTAAAATAAAACACTATAGGATTGGCTCTTTTTTGCCTCAACTCCAGCCATAGGTTAAAAATATCACGAATTTTCAATGCTGCTGTCACTAGAAAAACATTCACCAAAAAAATTTGTGCAGAACTGTGCAGCTGAGATTTATATATGTTAAAATACACACTTATAGAAATAAAATATCACAAAATTTTAAAAATAGTTTTTGATGTTTTTTTTAATTCTCTGCGAAAGTTGTGTTTATTGTAAAAATGTGACTTTTCTATCAGACCTGTCTTCTCACTAGCGGCACATCGCATATGATCAACAATTGTAAACAATAACAGCGTTGCAATTGTAATAAGACATCAGACTTGCAATTCAATTCCATTTTGTAACCACCGTTAACAAAAAATTTAAATTTTAACAATTATTACTGCATGCAAAATTTAATTGTTTTTCTTGCAAAATATCATGTTGCAAAGAAACCACCACTTTCACCCACAATAACTCAAAAAATACTCAATATTTTTTAACAATTACTTTACATTTTATCTAGTTGTTATGTTTTTTTTATTAAATTGTGCAAAATAAGCCGAAATTCCTTTCATTAGTGATTACCATTTTTGGCCACACACGTGACACTGTGCGACATTGTTCTAACGTTAAAACCAAGTGTCGGAACCTGATTTTAGCATACAAATGATTTTGTTAAAACTATTTTTGAATTGTTTTTGAGTAGGTGTTACGAAATGCAACCTTGCTTTTGTCTGCTTTACGTTGACTGTTTCCAAGTTAAATACATATTAGAAACACCTCACAATTCACCAGAAATTCTACCACATGAAATAACGTAGTTTCCAAGCACTTATTCACTTTATATAAGTGTTAGTTTCAAAATTCACTTACAAAATATAAAATAATTTCTATTTTAGAGTGCATTATAAAATGTCTTGGTTTTGCATATAAACTAAATCTGCTGTTCTCCAGTTTGTGAATTATTTGTTTTAAAATTTAGAGAAAAGATCAATGGAAATTTTTATTTCCAAAGTTAGTAATTTTACTATTAAGGTAAGAATTGTTTACTCACTCAAATCTGCAAATTTTTTTTTAAGAATTTTTATTAAATTCAAATTATTTCTGAGTATTCATTTCTACATACATTAGAAAGACACCCTAATATGCACATACACAGGTATATGCAAAGTATATCTACCCTGCAGGAGATCGAACTAGTATCAAGTTAGTATTGCACTAGTACAAAAATCACCAGTACTAGTTCCCAACTGTGAACTTTGCTATACCATGTTAATGCTCAAATTAACATTGAGTGTGTTTGGAAAATTACTAGTACCATTGGTACTAGATGGAAACTAGGGGGATACTAGTACTATTAGTACTAGATGAGTACTAGTATAATTTCTTCTAGTCGGATACTAGTACAATCAGTTCTGCATTAAGAACTGGTTTATATATAAAAAAAAAATCCTAAATTTATTGGTTTTTTAAACCCAATAAAATTTGTAAAGTCTTTGTCTTCACAAGCAATTTTTGATTCATCAATTCTTGGTTTATAAGAGGAAATGGAAAGTTCGTTCAGGGCACACTCAATCCATTAGCACCTTGTACAACTTGAGTTACGTTTGGTACTCTACCATATACCAAACACACACAATACAATACATATATGAGTTTTTATTAATTTAAAAAAGATCGCTGATTTTACATATGAATATAAATATTAACAAAAAAAACACGTTTAAAAAAATTGTAAAATTAGCTATTAATTTTATTTATTTTTTAAAATTTCACTTTTTTAACACAAGAAAACTGCGGCTTACTTACATAAATTATCGAATAATTAAACTGATATGCAGGTGACAAAGTCTTCTAAAACTATTCTTTGTTTCAAATTTGAATTTGTTTAAAAATTGTAACAATTAAAAATAAAATAAATGAAAATACGTATTACCAATTCGCTTTAAAACATGATCAAAAAGTAATATGAAATTCTACAAGTCAAATAAATCTACAAATGAACTATTTGAAGTACTAGTACTTTTCTGTTCTGCTCAATCACCTTTTGAACTAGCGCTGGCTATACTAGTAATCGTACCAGTAGCTTGAAGACAATTAACGCTTATCCTCCTGCAGGGTATATCAGTGGTGGGCACCGTCAATGTATTGGTAAATTGTGTATGTGTTGAGCTTAAGAGCTACCCACCCAACACAGCACCAAGTGTTTGTAAGATTGTATATTTATACATAATTAGGAATATTTTCTAGGTTGAAAAAAACGTTGATTACGTAAAATTATTAATTAAAAATAAAACTTTTTCTAAGTAAACAGTCAAATGAAAAAAATTAAAAGAGATAGGGCAATAATTTGTTACGTTTTCTATTAAAGGAAAAATAAATAAATGCTGGAATATTTGCCAAAACAAAAAATACGCGGTTGGATGTATCAAACTTAATAAGCTTGATATTTGTCGGCATGGAAGATCATTTTCATACGGGAAACATATTCAAAATATTTTTGAGAAGATTTTGCACAGACTAATTAATAAAACTAAGTGTATGACTAAATTAGGAGAATTAGTATAGTCCGTTATTGGAGAAAAATTTTATAAAAGGTATTGTATGTTATCGAAAGCATTGTTTATGACAAAATATTTTTCGCATATCATTATGACTGAAATTGTTTGCTGGACAAATATTCTGGAAAAAAATATTAAAAAATTCGTAAGCATCCGCCTGATATTCATTCGTCGCTGTCTCATCGACGACTAAATTAAAGAGGGTAAGAATACGTGTAAATGATCTCAGCACAATTGTGCTATGAAACGCCCGTATCTGATCTATATCAAGTAGTCGCAAGAGTACAACAACATAAAATTACAAAAACCACCGTACATTTTGTTTGTGTAAAATTCTAATCTTATGTCAGAAATTTTCTTTTATAATATAGATATTTTGTTCACAATTATTTCCAAAAAGTTAAATACTTTTCGCATAGAACTTTTTAAAAAAATTTCTTTTTGTTACTTTTCTTAAACAATACACTTTTTCACAAAAATCTTTACCACAACAATTCTTTTTTGCTACTTTTGTTGAATTAATAATGTTTTTCACAATTTTACAAAATATTTTTTCAACGGAATAAACAAATATGTCTCGCTACAAATGTAAACAAATTTTCACATACGTTCAGAAAAAAACTAAAAAAAAAATTTAAGTCAGCTGGGCTCTTGCATATACTTGATATAGATATACTTTGCGTATATGTACATTTATACATATATACATTTATACATACATATATAGTCATTGATCACTGAACATAATTGGCAGCGACTGACACTATTATGTACTAAAAAGCAGAGTAACAGCACCCACCTTCGTCGGCCCTGTAGCAAAAATTAGCCGGCGAAGTAAAAGGTTGAAATAGCTAAAAAAAAAAAAACTGTCTATCTTCTCATTTTTCCTAATCTGTCTCCTCAATACTATCCCCTCGTTTTCAGTTCCGGCGCAATGCATTGCATATATAGGGGTCATCCCCTGAGTGCTGGTCCTACTCCTAAAAAAAAAAAATATGTCAGAGTTCCAAATATTCATTAATTTATCACTCATATTCGTGAATAACAAGAGATATATTTTTTTGTAATGCGTTCTATTCATGTATGAAAAAACAAAAAATATTTTGCTTTATTCGTTCTTGTATGAGAGTACTTGGATTGTATTTTTATTTATATATGTACATGAATGTAAACATTAGCAAGAATTTCTGTTCATACACACATGATGAGAGCATTAAATTTTATTTTGCATTACCACTCAAAAACGAAGAGTAAATAAATTCTATCAAGCTGGATGTACATAAATAACAGAATATAAGTAGAAAATATTCAGGAATAAAAATTTATACAGCGTTTAATGTACATGAATAACAGAATTTGTGTTGAAAATATTCACGAACAAAAATTTCTACAGCGTTTAATCTACATGAATAATAGAATTTAATTTAAAAATGTTCGCGAATAAAAAATTCTACAGCGTACATGTACATGAATAAAGAAATTTTATTTAATATGCACATGAAGATGGAAATGATAGTGTGTTGAATGTAAATTTTGATTAACGTACTGCATGCATATGGAAATGAATAAAATAAGAACACGTGTATTCTTACTTTGTGCAATTGTAGAATAATGATATGTTGAATTATAGTAAAATTTTGGTTTTGGTATTTTGGTTACATGTCAAACGCGCTGATTTAGTCGCAGGGTTTAATACATTGAAACGATTCAACGTCCATTGGTAATAGGACAAATTTATAGTATTATATAAATAAGTATATTAAAATTAATACTAACATTTTAAAATTTCTTTTACTTTAACTTTCTTATTAAAATCTTAACATGACCATGGGCAGTGCAACGTACCTTATATTATTATAAATTATTGCTATGACTTTGGCAGCTTTGGGCATCTGGGATATTACTGCCTTTTTCTCATTGCCGAATGAATTCTTTCTTTCGTATAAATACATTTGAAACAAAAACAAATTATAAAATTTTGTTCTTGTTTTAAACATATTTGTACGAAAGAAAGAATTCATTCGACAATGAGAAATAGGCAGTAAATATATTTATATTAAAGTCTAACACAATATATTTTTCGTTCTCTTATTAAATTTGTACGACCATTTTAATAAAAGCAAATTGCAATTGTAATATTGGCAAAGAACACTTCAATTAATGGCTAGATTTTTTTGGAAGTTATTATTATTTAGAAAAAATTGTTTGGAAATTATCATATGCATACGCGAAGGGATGTGTATATACTTATGTGTGTACGTATGGATGGATGTGTACTTAAAAGTTCCCTACAGGAGGGTAAGCGTTAATTGTCTTTAAGCTACTGGTACGATTGCTAGTATAGCAAGCACTAGTTCAAAATGTGATTGAACATATACAGAAAAGTACTAGTACTTCAAGGGGTTCATTTGTAGATTGATTTGACTTGTAAAATTTTATATTACTTTTTGATCATGTTTTAAAGCGAATTGCTGATTCGCATTTTCATTTATTTTATTTTTAATTGTTACAATTTTTAAACAAATTCAAATTTGAAACAAAGAATACTATTAGAAGACTTTTCCACCTGCATATCAGTTTATTTAGTCGATAATTTATGTAAGTAAGCCGCAGTTTTCTTGTGTGTTAAAAAAGTGACATTTTAAATAATACATAAAATTAAAAGCTAATTTAAAATTTTTTAAAAGCGTTTTTTTTGTTAATATTTATGTTCATATGTAAAATCAGCGATATTTTTTAAAATAATAAAAACTGATATATGTATTGCATGTTCATTAGTGTTTGGTATATAGTGGAGTACCAAACGTAACTCAAGTTGTACAAGGTGCTACTGGATTGAGTGTGCCCTGAAGGAACTTTTCATTTCCTCTTATAAACTAAGAATTGATGAACTAAAAATTGCTTGTGAAGACAAAGACTTAACAAATTTCATTGGGTTTAAAAAACCAATAAATTTATGGATTTTTTTATATATATAGACCCGTTCTTAATGCAGAACTGATTGTACTAGTATCCGACTAGAAGTACTTATACTAGTACTCATCTAGTACTAATAGTACTAGTATCCCTCTAGTTTCCATTTAGTACCAATGGTACTAGTAATTTTCCAAACACACTCAATGTTAATTTGAGCATTAACATGGTATAGGAAAGTTCACTGTTGGGAGCTAGTACTGGTGATTTTTGTACTAGTGAAAAACTAATTTGATACTAGTTAGATTTCCTGCAGGGTTATGATAACATTTAACACATACATACATATGAATAAATACAAAGTCATAAAAAATATTCAATATATATTATGTACATACATATGTATGCAGGTATGAATGTTAATTGGCTTGCCCTTTCGCTGTGTTTTAACAAAATATTTTTATGACACCTAATTAAATATCAATTAGGGTAAACCACAGAAAAACCGTGAAACAACTGCCAAAACATTACCCATAAGATCATTCTCAGAGACAAACATATATATAAGTTTCCAAATAACAGTTTTTTACTTTTCTACTTCTGAGGAACTGATAAAAAGTAATTAAGCCATTGATGAGGAAGAGTGAAATTGCAAATATGCAGCTGCAGGTTTTTCTCTTCCAATCAATGAAGGCAGTTGTTTCACGGGTTTTCCGTTTTTTCTGTGGTTTACCCTAATTGATATTTAATTAGGTGTCATGAAAATATTTTGTTAAAACACAGCGAAAGGGCAGGCCAATTAACATTCATACCTGCATACATATGTATGTATGTACATAATATATATTGAATATTTTTTATGACTTTGTATTTATTCATATGTAGCTATATGTTAAATGCTATCATAACATTTAAGTACACATCAGAGTACTTCAAAATCACGATTTTTCTTGATTTTGTTCAGCACAAAAATTTTTGTTCATTTTAAAGATTAAAGAAAAATTCAATGATGATTAAAAATCATTTCATTCTGCTGTATACATCAAATTCTGATTATGAGTAGAATTAATAAAAGCATTTTATGAACAAGATCGCACAGGCAAGAGAAGGGCTTGTAGTAAATTCATCGTGTCCAAACGCTTTTATTCTCATTAATTCACACAAGTTTGAACCGACCGTCTGTGTGACTTGAGCAATATGATATACGAACAATGCAAACAACATAACCAATTCAATATTGATACATGAGTGGAGGTACAGGTTTAGTCTTTATTTGAATTTGTTCATCCAAAACAATGTTAAAGGGAATACACATGGGCAAATGCACGGTGGTTTATGAAATTTTTTTTTTTAATGGAAACAAATGAGAGTTTGTGGACAAGTTTGATCATTTGCAAAAAAAGGGGTTGTCTTTTGTTTTTACTTAAAAATAAATGTTCTATTTTTTTATTAATTGTACTGTTTTTGTATCATGATGCACTAATTACACTCGAATTTGACACTTTAACCAACAAGCAGGAGACCCAGGTGCTAACCGCTTTTTAGCTCTAATTTTCTTAAATCTTAAAATCGTACAAGTGGTCCAAGAATCTAGCAAATCTTGCTTGTGGGGTTTTTTTTAATTTAAATTCCTCAATTTCAATTTGTATTTCACAATTTTAACTTAACAAAATATACAAATTAAATAACACAAAGAAAGTTCCACACACCACTGTAAAGGAGAACAAATAAAAATAAACAAAAATAATAATAATTATTATTTGCAATATCGAACTGCAAAAAAAATTAATATTTTCTTACAAAAATTTCTTATTTTCTCATAAACAACACGAATAGACATCAGAAACCTCTGTAAATTAAAATAAAAAACAAGTAAAAGTGCTATATTCGGCTGTGCCGAATGTTAAATACCCATCACACATGTATTTCTTCTTTCTTTCTTGCCAAAACAGAAAGTAGGTTTATTTAAAATATCAAAATGATGTTATCGGTTACTTTTATATTTAAGACAACTTTTAAATTTTTCGGCTAGCAAGCTAAATGTTTGGCTTTTCTTATATCTAATACCTATGAACGCCTTTCGAAAATATTTTATATATTTACTTTACAAACAAAAAAAAGATTCCGTTTCATGTACCCCAAAAAGTTCTAATTGTCTAACAAACAAAATGGCTGCTTTTATGAATCAGAAATGTCGATTTTCCAACCCTGAAACCGAATTTTTAATTTTTTAATATTAATCTAATATTTGCTGATATATAAAATAGGTTTAATTTACTAAAAACACAAAATTTGGAATTTATTTATGTACTTTTATGAACCAAAAATATTTCGATTTTCCAAACCTGGAACCGAATTTTTAGTTTTTAAAATTTTTAATACCAATTTAATTCTTAGCAAAGTATAAAATAAGTTTAAGTCACTGAAAAAAACCAAAATTGGTAACTTATATGGTTACTTTTATGTACCAAAAAATTTCGATTTTCCAACCCTGGAACCGAATTTATAATTTTTTGATACTAGTTTAATTTTTTCTGAAATATCTAGTAGGTTTAATTCACTAAAAGCACAAAATTTGGAATTTATGTATGTACTACTATGTACGAAAAATATTTCGATTTTCCAACTCTGGGAGCGAATTTTTATTTATTTATCAATGCAATTCTTAGTGAGGTGAAACTTTACTTGACAAAAAAATTAAAATTTTTAAACTCTTTGGTCACTTTCATGTAACATAAAATATTTAATTTGTCCAACCCTGGAGTCGAAATTTTGATTTTTTAAGATTTTAATACCAATTTTGTTCTTCCTGAATTATAAAACAGCTTTAATTAGCAAAAAGAAACAATGTCAATTGCCTCTTTGGTTACTTTTATGCAGAATAAATATTTCAATTTCCCAACCCTGGAAACGAAGTTTAATTTTTTACCAATGCAACTCTTAATGAGGCATGAAATAGTTTTATTTAAGAAAAACTTAATATTTGTAACCATTTAGGTAATTTTTATGTACCACAAAATATTGCAGTTATCCAACTCTGGAATCTAAATTTTGATTTTTGTAATTTTTGATACCAATTTTGTTTTTCCTGAACTAAGAAATAGTTTTAATTAGTAAAAAAACAACGTCAATTGCCTTTTTGTTACTTTCATGTATAAAAAAAATTTCAATTTCCCAACCGTAGAAGAGAAATTTAAATTTTTAAAATTTTCTTTATCATAAAGTATAAAGTAGTTTTATTTAAGAAAAAATGCAAATTTTTTACTATTTCGGTAACTTTCATGTACCATAAAATATTGCACTTGTCCATCCCTGGATTCAAAATTTTATTTTTTATTTTTGAATTTTTGATACCAATTTTGTTCTTCTTGAATTATAAGACAGTTTTAGTTAGCAAAAAACAACATCAGTTGCCTGTATGAATACTTTCCCACTCCTGGATGGAAAATTTGAATTTAATTTTTTTTTTTTTTTGCCAATCCAAATCTTCATGACGTATTAAGTGGTTTTGTTAACGAAAAACTTGAAATTTTTAACAATTTTAGTTACTACATGTACTCGTACTACAAAATCGTCATCGCTATTCATAAGGATCCAGAATAGATATACTTTATGACGTCCCATGTGCATGCATATCGAAGAAATTACACACGGAATGACAAACCTATAGATACCCTTTCACTTTTTTGTGAAGGGTATAACAAGCGTGCCTTTGTTGATAGGAATGAACAAATTCATACACAATGATTTCTTGCTTTTTGTACTTTAATGTTGATCAAATTTTTGAGCGTTGAGCGGAATATAAGAGTATACAAGTTGACAAGTTTGATTCAACCTATGATGAAAATAAGCAAGTGTTCAACCTGCATGTGGTTCGATTGCCGTAAAATTAACAACGCATATAAAAGTTTGAGCAGGTTTGATTAATTCCTAGCTTCAAAAAGATTATTGTTGTGCGTCTGCCGATGTATTTAGCATCAGAACCAACAAAGAGGCATATGTTCGGTTGCTTTAAAATCAAAAACAAAAAAGAGTGTGCGGGCAAGTTTGATAATTTGCAAATAAAAGACAAGTGTTTTGTGCCTTTGTTATTGTTGAACGGTTTTTTAATCAACAAGTGAAGTTCTCTGGTACACACCCATCCATACGTACACACATAAGTATATACACATCCCTTCGTGTATGCATGATAATTTCCAAACAATTTTTTCTAAATGCATACTTATGTATAATCTAAAATATATTTCAATTAATTATAACAAGTGAGTTAATAATTTAATTCAACAAACAAATAAATTTTTTAACTTCCAAAAAAAAAAAAATTAGGCATCAATTTATAATCTAAAATATATGCTTTCCTGTACTTTAATTATAAGAGTGATCTTGTTGTATAGGAAATGGATAATTATATTAATAAATAAAGAAACAAATTTAATGCTCTATGCCAATATCTGTAGAATTGCAATTTGCTTTTATTAAAATGGTCGTACTAATTTAATAAGAGAACGAAAAATATATTGTATTAGACTTTAATATAAATATATTGTTACAAAGTTTAAAAATAGATTCAAATATAACGACAATGTGGCTATATGTACTTGGCAGCACTGTCAAACCATCTCTAGTTGTCAAAATGTTACAACCCTGGTCAACACCATGCAGATAATATTTGAATTAACGGAAATGGAATATTCCGGATACATCGTTGAGAATATACAAGATCATTCGAGGCTGTGCAATAATAAGTGTAAACAACAATAACGAAAAACCTAGCAACATCAATGCTAAGAGATGATGATGTTATTCTTAATGATCTTGTACGCAAGTATTCGCTGCTAATAAAAACTAAACATGTACATCAATATACACAGCAACATACACACAAATATACACAGCAACATGCCCACATAGCACAAGAAGAAACAAAACTACACAACACACAAAACACTCATACATACAACCACACATAGTTACAATAAACAAAACACAAGACAGCATTGTCATATATACAAACGCACGTATATAGCTACATGTTAAGTAAAGCACAACCAACAACAACCATGACCAGATGCTTCGCGAAGTTACCAGACGACGTCATTTTGCTATATAAAGTCGCTGCCAGTAATCAGCGGCATCAGTGAGATTTTTAATCTAGACGTGTTAACATCGCTAAGTGTTTAGTAGTACAAATACTCGTGTTAATTAAATAGTAAATAAAGTGTTGCCGCATTATATTTCTAAAAGTAATTGTCTGTGTTTTTAATTTGATGCAATTAAACGAATCCTTGAAGGATAAGTAAAAACCGTTTTTACGAAAAGGTCTAAAAACGTAACAATTGGTGTCAGAAGTGGGATTGCAAAATAATTAAAAAGGACATTGCAATTTAAGGAGAAAAAAAAAAAGGACATTAAAAATATTAAATTATAATAAATAATCATGAAATTTGATGAGCTAAAAGTTGAACAGCTAAAAAAGGAGCTTAGTAAGCGGGAATTGCCAACAGCAGGTAACAAGGCTGAACTGCAGAAGAGGCTGATAGATGAGTTTAAGAATCGCGGCATGGACATCGGGACATACGAGTTTGAGGACAAAGACGATGTAGAGGTATGTCCTCCTGCTACGACCAGCAGCATGGACATAAATTCAATGTTCGCTGCTATGATGATCCAGATAAAAGGAATCAATGATGCACAAACCGAAATAAAACACAACTCAAAAGTCAGCAGTGAAAAGCTTGTAGCCGAAATAACTGAAATAAAACATAACTCTCATCAGATGCATGAAGCATCAAAGACCAGCACTGAAAAGCTGGTAGCCGAAATACAGGGAGTGGAAACAAAACTGTTGGAGTCAAATAGAGCCACGAACGAGACTCTGGTAGAGGTTTCTGAGGCCATTAATAGGAGGGTGGATTCTATTGAGAATAAATTCTCAGAGCTGGCAGATAGAGTCCAACATTTAGAAAGCGGTGGCCTGGAACAGCATGCAAAAGGGTTCGAAGAAAAATTGCATGCTCTAGAGGACAAAGTGCATAACCTTGAGTGTAGTGGCGGGCCAGTACGAGCAGTTGCGGAGGTTTCTGCGCGAATAAAAGCGCCATGCTTTGACGGCAGCGTACCATTGAGCATCTTTAGATTCCAGTTCGAGACGGTCGCTAGTAGAAATGGATGGGATGCTGAAGAAACGGCCATAGAGTTGATTTTGTCCTTAAAGGGTACAGCCGCAGAGGTTCTTGAGACCGTGCCAGTAAGCAGCAGAAGCAACTATAATGAAATAATGGCAGCATTGCAGCGCAAGTATGGTGGTGAGCACAAGCGCGATTTATACAGAATGGAATTGCGATGTAGAGTTCAGAAGCCTAACGAGTCTCTACAAGATTTCGCAATGGAAATCGAGCGTTTAGTGCAGCTCACATATCCAGGCGAGAGTCACCCGTTCCTGGACCACTTTAAAACTGAGGCGTTCGTTAATGGCATTCGCGACTCTGATGTCAAACTAGCTGTGTGCGCAACGCAGAAATCCACTTTCGCTGAGACTGTTTCATTTGCGCTGGCACAAGAGACTGCAAGGATGGTTTTCAAGCCACAGATATGTAAGGTGCGGAATGTGGATGTTTTGTCCGAGAATGATAATAACCTGGTCGCTAGTGTTAAGGAGGCAATGCGACAACTGTTGGCGGAAAGTGCTACCAAAGAAAAGCCTAAATGCTTTAACTGCGGAAAAATCGGTCATTTTCAGCGCAACTGCAAAGCACCAAGAAAAAGAGGTAGATCTGTTTCGCCACCAAGAAACAGCAAACGGGTGAACCAAACAACAGCACAAGAGTCCCCGTTAAACTAAAACGAGCTAGCGCTAAGGGGCAAGAGCTAGCTCCCACAAACGAGGGCCCCACAATCTCCATATCAGTTATGCAGCAGAAAAATAGCAATCTTACTGCGTCTGGACACATCAACGGGGAAAAGCACGTACTTACCATAGACACAGGGGCGTCGCAGTCAATAATAAGGCCCGATATAGTAAAGGGGAAATGCGATCGTTTAAGCAATATACGGCTACGTACAGCTACTGGAGAGCCTGCCACTGTCTATGGTAAGATTGAAGTGAAGGTGACTATAGCCAACATCAGCGTGAGACATGTGTTTATTGTTGCCGATATTGTCGATGAGGTAATTATTGGAGCCGATTTTATGATTAATCATGGCATTAATCTACATATGGGGCAACAGCTGATGATTTGGCGTAATGTGGAAATACCCCTTGATGTTGGGTATGACAGCAAGCCGCAAGTAAGAAAAGTATTTGCTATTGAGAGTCAGACGTTACCGCCGCAGTCTGAAACAGTTATATGGGCGCGTATGGAGGGAGATTGTGAGGACAATCGGTTGTGGGTTGTAGAACCAGCAGATCTAAAGAAAGAGCTTATAACAGCAAAAGCTCTAGTAAAAACTAGTAAAGGAGGAATAGTCCCTATAAGAGTACTTAACTTGGCAGACCATGAAAAATTCATCAAAGAAAATTGCGAGATTGGCCAGTGTACCCCAGCAGAGGCAATAATAAACTGTGAGAGGAAGATAGAGCCTACCAATTTGTCCGCCAAAGAACGTGAACAATTTGAGGAATACGTAGGAAAATGGGTAGCAGGACTGTCAGCGACAGATAGAAATAAAGCCAAACAGTTGTTAAAAAGGCATGCCAGTATCTTCGCCATGGGAAACCAAAGTCAGGGTAGAACTGCATTGGTTAAACATGAAATAAACACAGGCGAAGCTAGGCCGATTAAACAGCCACCCAGAAGTGTACCCCTAGCAAAGCGAGATGAAGTCAAAGAGCTTGTAAGAGAAATGGAGCGTGAAGGCGTAATTGAGCCATCTTCTGGTCCTTGGAGTTCGCCAGTAGTCTTAGTTAAAAAGAAAGATGGCAGTACTAGATTCTGCGTAGACTACAGGAAGCTCAACGACATAACCAAGAAGGACAGCTATCCGCTCCCCAGAATCGATGACACTTTGGACACGCTAGCTGGTACGAGATGGTTCTCTACACTAGACTTGCGAAGCGGATATTGGCAAGTGGAGATTGCAGAGAAAGACAAGGAGAAAACTGCCTTCAGCGTCGGTAACGGATTATGGCAGTTCAAAGTTATGCCATTTGGTCTCTGCAATGCTCCGGCCACATTTGAACGCCTAATGGAGAAGGTACTGAAAGGACTCCACTGGAAGACATGCTTGGTATATCTGGATGACATAATCGTGATGGGGAAAACTTTTGATGAACACCTCAAAAACATGGCAGAAGTTCTTCAACGGATATCATCAGCTGGATTGAAACTCAGCCTGAAGAAATGTGCATTGTTCCAGAAAGAAGTGAAGTATTTGGGGCATCGTGTTACAGCAGACGGAATCTCAACAGATGAAGATAAAATACAAGCAGTAAGGGACTGGCATCAACCTAAAAATCTTCATGAATTGCGCAGCTTTTTGGGCCTTTGTACATACTACAGACGCTTTGTGCCAAATTTTGCCAGTGTAGCTGCAAGCCTGCATGAGCTGACAAAGAAGTCGAGACCATACCATTGGGGTGAGCCACAGGAAAAGGCATTCCAAAAACTTAAAGGATTATTGTGTACGTCACCAGTACTAGCGTATCCCATACCTGGAGAAAAATTTGTGCTGGATACTGATGCGAGCGGCTATGGCATAGGGGGCGTGCTGTCCCAAGTAGTTAATGGCACTGAGAAAGTCATAGGATACTATAGCCGTGTACTCTCAAAACCTGAGAGGAACTACTGTGTGACACGACGTGAGCTTCTGGCAGTATTGGAATGCATTAAACATTACCATAAGTACCTGTATGGTCAACACTTTACATTAAGGACTGACCATTCTGCACTGAGATGGTTATTGCAGTTTAAAAATCCTGAAGGGCAACTGGCAAGATGGATTGAGCGCCTGCAGAGCTACGACTTCAGTATTGAGCATAGAAGGGGCACAAAACATAACAATGCGGATGCTCTTTCGAGAAGACCCTGCTGTTTAGAGTGTAAACATTGCGTTAGAACCGAACAAAAGGAAGGCGTTGTTGATGTTCGGCTAATGCACATCGACTCTGATGAAGACTGGTCAGCGGCACAGAGGGACGACAGTATACTGGGAAAAATTATAGCAGCCAAAGAGGAGGACAGAAGACCGTCCCGGAATGAAATTTCGGCTGAAAGCCCACTCGCCAAATCTTATTGGGCTCAGTGGAACAGCCTCAAGGTAATAAATGGGTGCCTATACCGCGTATGGGAAAGTGTAGATGGCAAAACAACTTCAAATTTAATAGTTGTGCCATGCTCCAAGATAAGTAAAGTTTTGCAAGAATTTCACAATGGACCTAGTGGCGGTCATCTTGGAGTAACAAAAACACTTGAGAAGCTGAAGCAGCGTTTTTATTGGGTTGGATGTCAACAAGCCGTAGCCGACTGGATAGCAAACTGCCCACAGTGCATAGCAGCCAAAGGCCCAGTAAGAAGAAGCCGGGGACAGCTACAGCAATACAACTCAGGAGCACCATTCGAGCGGATCGCAATGGATGTAGCAGGTCCTTTTCCCGTCACTGAAGCCGGAAATCGTTATGTTCTTGTGGTAATGGACTATTTCAGTAAATGGCCAGAGGTATATGCTATACCTAACCAAGAAGCAAAGACAGTTGTAAATGCATTCGTCAACAACTGGGTATGTCGCTATGGTGTCCCAATAGAATTACATTCCGACCAAGGAAGGAATTTCGAGTCTGCCATATTCAGGGAAATGTGCGAATTATATGGGATAAAGAAAACCAGAACAACGCCGTTGCATCCCCAGTCTGATGGCATGGTAGAGAGGTTCAATCGCACCTTAGAAGAGTACCTGCGAAAAGTGGTAAGCAACCATCAGAGGGATTGGGACGAGCACATTCCCAAATTTTTGATGGCATATAGGTCAGCTGTACACGACTCCACATCGAGAACGCCAGCTAAAATTATCTTCGGGACGGAATTAAAACTGCCTGGTGACTTGGAATTTGGTGTTAAGCCAGCGGTAGAAGAAGGAGCCACTACGTCCCAAGAGCAGGAGAACTTAAACGAGCTGCATGATTTCGTGCGTAATAGAATCAAGATGGTCAGTGACAAGATGAAGGCTAGATATGACCGCGCAGCAAATTCAGAGGGATTTATAGAAGGTCAATTGGTTCTACTTTATAACCCACAACGGAAGAAAGGATTGTCCCCAAAATTACAGACTCACTGGGATGGCCCGTATAAAGTGATTAAGAGAGTGAATGACGTCGTGTACCGGATACAGAAGCACAATAGCCCAAGGTCGAAAATGAAGATAGTACATCTCGAACGATTGGCGCACTATGGAAGAGGTGATTGTATGCCTATTCGGGTCGAACAGGCTTAAGTGGGCGGCAGTGTTACAAAGTTTAAAAATAGATTCAAATATAACGACAATGTGGCTATATGTACTTGGCAGCACTGTCAAACCATCTCTAGTTGTCAAAATGTTACAACCCTGGTCAACACCATGCAGATAATATTTGAATTAACGGAAATGGAATATTCCGGATACATCGTTGAGAATATACAAGATCATTCGAGGCTGTGCAATAATAAGTGTAAACAACAATAACGAAAAACCTAGCAACATCAATGCTAAGAGATGATGATGTTATTCTTAATGATCTTGTACGCAAGTATTCGCTGCTAATAAAAACTAAACATGTACATCAATATACACAGCAACATACACACAAATATACACAGCAACATGCCCACATAGCACAAGAAGAAACAAAACTACACAACACACAAAACACTCATACATACAACCACACATAGTTACAATAAACAAAACACAAGACAGCATTGTCATATATACAAACGCACGTATATAGCTACATGTTAAGTAAAGCACAACCAACAACAACCATGACCAGATGCTTCGCGAAGTTACCAGACGACGTCATTTTGCTATATAAAGTCGCTGCCAGTAATCAGCGGCATCAGTGAGATTTTTAATCTAGACGTGTTAACATCGCTAAGTGTTTAGTAGTACAAATACTCGTGTTAATTAAATAGTAAATAAAGTGTTGCCGCATTATATTTCTAAAAGTAATTGTCTGTGTTTTTAATTTGATGCAATTAAACGAATCCTTGAAGGATAAGTAAAAACCGTTTTTACGAAAAGGTCTAAAAACGTAACAATATTTATATGCCAGGTGCCCAAAGCTGCCAAAGTCATAGCAATAATTTATAATAATATAAGCTACGTAGCACTGCCCATGATCATGTTAAGATTTTACTAAGAAAGTTAAAGTAAAAGAAATTTTAAAATGTTAGTATTAATTTTAATATACTTATTTATATAATACTATAAATTTGTCCTATTACCAATGGACGTTGAATCGTTTCAATGTATTAAACCCCGTGACTAAATTAGCGCATTTGACATGTAACCAAAATACCAAAACCAAAATTTTACTATA
Organism: Linnaemya tessellans; assembly: GCA_951800035.1. NCBI lineage: Eukaryota > Metazoa > Arthropoda > Insecta > Diptera > Tachinidae > Linnaemya > Linnaemya tessellans. The sequence continues at coordinate 40,874,812 of OX637533.1, read as the reverse complement.
ATTCAACATATCATTATTCTACAATGGCACAAAGTAAGATTACACGTGTTCTTATTTTATTCATTTCCATATGAATGCTGTACGTTAATCAAAATTTACATTCAACACATATTAAATAAAATTTTTTTTATTCATGTACATGTACGCTGTAGAATTTTTTATTCGCGAACATTTTTAAATTAAATTCTGTTATTCATGTATGTACATTAAACGCTGTAGAAATTTTTGTTCGTGAATATTTTCAAAACAAATTCTGTTATTCATGTACATATATTCAACTTGATAAAACCAACCAAGAATGATAAAATAAAGATTACGCCTTGCGCATGATTTACCGTTTGATGACGTAGTATCCCCCTCGCAAAGGTTACCAAGTCTGTATCATATGAGAAATTTATAATTTCTTACAAAAAATGTATGTATTTTGTAATAGTTGGCAGCCCTGTAATTAATTTACTCAGAGAGTTTTAAAAAAAGTATTTCATCGGTGCTTAATAAACAACGAATTTCGTGTCATATTTTATAATAAATACATATAAAAAATATTAAAATAATTAAAATTATAAAAAGTGTTTAAATTTGGTTGTTTAAAAGCTGCAAAACTAAGAAAAATAAAAAACAAAATAAAGTGAAGAGATAAGAAAGAGAGCAAATATGAAATGTGCAGTGGGCAAATGCAAACAAAGTAACAGCAAAAAAACAAGTGAGAAATTATGTTAAAACCTAATATTTTGAGTATTTTTAATGAATCATTTGTGTTTTCAAAAAGCTGTATCGTTTTACAATTTTCCAAAAGATGAAGCTCGAAGGAAGTTATGGGTAATCTTTTGCAAAAGAGTGAAGACTGTAAATGTGGATAAAGAAATAATTTGTGCTTTACATTTCAAGCAAGAGGATTTTGAATGAAACTTGAAATTTGAAATGGGTAAGTTAAAACAAAATTAATTCTTGCAGTACATTACTAAGGCGTTATGAATAGGATTTAGCAAACGGCGTGCAAAAATATTAAAATCCCATGCAGTTCCCTCTTTAGACACTAGTGCTATTGAAATTGAAACGACAACTGCTAATGAAACTGAAGTTGCAAAAGTATATGAAAGACTATGTGAAACTGAAAAACAAAATGATATTTCGAATAGTTTTGAAGAAAAATTGGTCACGGAAAATGCTCCACGGCCGACTGATCTTGAAGATCTTGAAAAAGAAGATGGCCTCCAAGCTTACAATAAAACTTTGGAAATGAAAATGTATGTACATTTTTTAACATTAAGCAAATATTTATTTGAATCGTTTTTAGAGATGCACTTCTCAAGGAAAATTTTAGGCTGAAAATAGCAAAAAGTCAGTGTGATGTCATTATAAAAAATTTATCATGTCGTATTCAGAAATTAAGCTTTGCGAACGTTAATCTTGAGAAGGCCTTGAGACGTTTGTTCTTTATAAAAAATTTTCTTTTTGAAAACTATATTTTATTTGCAGCAATAGTGAAATATTGTATTAAAAGTAATGAAAATCTATATATGGAATTATTATAAAGAATTTGTTTGCTTTCAAAAAATTTAGGTAGAAAAATAACAATTTGTCCCACTGTCATGTTTTTACAATAACATAATAGTTCTCCAACTGAATTTTATTAGCCAATCGGAGCACATGTTGAGTGACGTCAGAGCTCCATCATGCGCAGAAAAGTATTTTTATTTCAGCTTGTTGGCGTAATCTTTATTTTATCATTCTTGAAACCAACCAATGAAATCTTTGTACATACACATGACTTAAATACGAAATTCAAGTTTGAGTGTTGAATGTTTTTTATTTTACTATATTCATACGCGTATATGTATGCTGAGAATATTAAACTAGTGTATATTGTTCTATTTTTTTAGCCTTTGATTATTTTATTTTATTTTAATTTATATTGAGCTTGAGGCTTATTTTTATAAAAACTATTTATCTTATATTTATTTCAATATTTCGATATCCTCTGGATATCTTCTTCAGGATAAAATTATTTATAATAATTTAACAATAACAAAATTCTTTATAAATTATATAAACTTAAATATTTTTGCTGTTTTTTGTTTTTATATAAAAAATTTGAAAATGAATGAAAAATTTTTTCCATACATATTAAAAAACATTTCAAAATTGAAACTTTTTTCTTTCCTGTCTACATTATGAAAATTGAAATTTGAAAAATGAGGAAATGAATATAATATTTAATAAAATTTGAACACATTCTAGTTTACCCTATGATCATTTTAATAATCTATTTTTGTAAATCAAATGTCTATAATTCTGTGCTACACTATCAGTGTCAGCCTTAAAATTAATTCTTTTATCTAATGGTACATTTATTATCTGTAACATTTCTAACATATAGCGATGTCTATACCTATTTTCAGAATTTAAAATGGATATATTTTCAAAATCTGGATAGTGATTTGAATCACGACAGATTAACGAGACATAGATCAAACTTAAAATATAGGAATTATACTTCTACACAAAAAACAGCACTATCTTTACATTGTCGTGATTCAAATCACTATCCAGATTTTGAAAATATATCCATTTTAAATTCTGAAAATAGGTATAGACATCGCTATATGTTAGAAATGTTACAGATAATAAATGTACCATTAGATAAAAGAATTAATTTTAAGGCTGACACTGATAGTGTAGCACAGAATTATTATAAATAATTTTATCCTGAAGAAGATATCCAGAGGATATCCAAATATTGAAATAAATATAAAATAAATAGTTTTTATAAAAATAAGCCTCAAGCTCAATATAAATTAAAATAAAATTAAACTAGTGTATTCATACATGCGTGCGAATAACTAGGAAATATTTTACCGATTCATTCTCGAACGCAAATGAATATGTAATTTTTCATAGACAAATAAAAGCATTTTTGATATTCATACATATAAGATAGATATATACATACAGTATTGGCCATAAATGAAGCACTTCCCTCAGTGTCATAACTTGATAACAATATTTTTCACTTATTTTCTTTATTTACTTATTGTTTATAACTAAAAAATTGGGGCTGCAGTGCCCTAAAATAAATGGTTTATAGCAAAAATAGTATTTTAGACCAAGAAATAGAACGGGCAAAACTAAAGCACTTCTTCTTGTGGAACAAAACTAAATAAATGCTGAAAGTTTATACCTCGCAAAGCAGCTTTGAGTGAGCCAACATCAACCCTCGTTGGCATTTATTTTTTAGACGCAGTGAGACTACTACTCGTTGATTTTGTTTAGAGACTTTGCGGCCCACTCGCTAGAATTTTCTTTGATTACAGATACAAATTGTATCCGAGAAATATTGTTTAAACCACAAAAATTGGATATCACAGTGATTGTTGTGCTTCAATTATGGCCAATACTGTATGTATTCATTAATGTTAGAATATGTATGTGTTACTTAATTTGATATAAATAACACGACAAGCCCCTCGGAAAAACATTGTAAAATCGAATATTCCTAGCTATGTATATACATATGTATATGCATGAATGTCAACACATAGTATTTACATTTGTATGGTTGATTGGATTAATATATTATTTTTGCAAAATGCAATCTAGAACTTGTCTCAATAGAATATCATGTGTTTACAATGAAAAAGATTATGCTATAAATAATATTCATAACGTAAACAACAAAACTTATCCCAACTTGGGATATCCACTATACCCAACAGTAAATATCACGGGGATTCACTACACAGGTCTTTTATACTTATAAGATCAGATGATTTCTCTCTAGCTTCCAATACCAATCCACTCCTGTCGATATTCTAAATTTATAATTTATTTTGTGCTCATACCAACAATAACTCCCATGTCAACAACAAATCACATTCGAAGGAAATAAGTACTGAATAACAAATGATAAAATTAAACTAAAAAATTTAAATACATAGCTATATCTAACATTAAACCATTTTGAAAAAATTAATTGTTCTTGTTTTTGAAAGAAACAAGAAATCTATTTGTTAATGTTTAAGAAATGTCTATATGAAATTGATGTTTGTTAAATCATCAGAATAAGTAGAGGTTTTGAAACTCAAACAAAAGCAACCCAATAAATATCTTACCCTACAAGAAATGAATGACTAAAACTAATACACACAGAACTTCTTCACTAACACTATTGAACATATGACTGACAATTCTTGAATTTTTGAAAATATTTTTAATTCAGTTTTTGTTTATTTCTGGTGTTGTGATATCAAGAAAGAAATCCTTTATATTTGAATGGATAAATATGATATGTAAGTATATTATTATTTAATGTTACACATAATTATAATAAAAAGTTATTTGTATAGGTTTAGTGGCTACCAATATATTTTTGGGGATGGAAGAGTCCGGTGATTCACTCAGTTGTAGGTAAATATCATTTTATTAATATTGTTAGTAGTTTTTTTTTTTCATGTTAGGCATTATAATTCCTTGCAGGAACGAAAATTGCGGTGCAATGAAATATGAATTCCTTTATTTTCAAACTTAAATAGGATATGTATGTAAGTATGTTGCTTTATATTACATATAAAAACTATAATAATAAGTTATTTTACAGGTATTAGTGATTCCCAATATACTTTCGGGTTAGTGGAAGTATTCAGCACTCAGAAGAACAGTCCCAATGTCCTGTAATTTGTGTGATACTAGGAAACTATCGCACCATAAATACAGAAATGAAGGTAAACGTGCATTTATGTATATTGTATGTAGGTAAATCTAATTGGATTGTTTTTTATTTTAGGTATTTGCAACAACAAATAATGCGAGTAAATCAAGAAGATGTAACTGTCTGGTTTTACTTTTTAAAATGGTTTTTCTCTTTTTTTGTACATATACATATAAATAAAAATTTTTAATTACATTTGAAATTAATTTTTATGTTTGCACTGAAGAATATAAACAAAACATAATAGAATTGTCAGGCTTGAGTAGTCATTTGATTCTTCAGTGCTGAGCAATCAACTGATGAGACATATGTGTGTACAAAAAAGCACTAGAGTGAGCAGGTGAGCAATATATTCTAATGGCGGCAGAATTAATAAGTACGACAGAGATGCAAGCTCACATGTATACAATTGTATACATCAGTTTTTTCATATTGCCCTTAAGAAAATGATAGCAAGTTTTGTATAGGCAATGAGGTATTAAGCCCTCAGCACTATCAAACAAATGACTAGTCAAATGTTCGGTAGTGTTCTTGTAGGGTTACATTCGAAATTAATCTATTTTATTTCTCTATACCTTTATACAATTGTAAATTTATTGGATAACAATAAAAGTATTTATAAGGCAAAATGAAAAATAAAATCTAAATTAAACACTTATGAAATTTACATTTGACATTGTCATAATTTTATTTTAATCGAAATTTATTTGTTGATGGTTAACAAAGTTCATGTTTAAAGATTGTTTTTTTTTTGTTCAATGCGCTTATCTAGTCATACATGTATGTATATGAAAAAGGTAAGAAAATGAAAGACTGATTATTAAATTTAGGACGAATTAATTTTTGAAATGGTTCGAAATGAGAGTGAAAGTGCTTAATGGGCAGTGCTATCACGAGTAAAAAATAGAAGAGTATTTAATGGGATGTGTGTCAGATGGCTGCCAAGTAGGGTCTTATGAAAGACAATAAGCTTCAATCTTTTAAACACCATACATATCTATGTACATCGATGGCCACCAGAGAAGGCAAAAACATAACAAAACTCTATTGATCATAACAGAAACTGTAATTACCATTTGCTTGTAAAATAGTTATTTTTCATAAATTGCACTAAATTTTTGTGACGTGTATTTGTGTGAAATGTATCGGAACCTTTCTACTTGTAACCAACGACATATACATATATACCTTTACTTATGTACATATATGCAGTAAATATATATTTTTTATTGAAAGTAATTTTAGATTTTCTGCATACAAAAAATATACGTGCGGATGTACATATGTACATACATGTAAATATTCGAGTACACATTTTCCCACCTAGAATTGATAAAAATGAATTTAGCACTAAAACTCAAAACTGGAATTGCTTTCATAATTATATATGTATGTATGTCAAAAATCATACCATGCCAAGGTCACATGAATGTTATTTCCCTACAACTTTATATACATAACTCAATTTATTGATTCCGCAATTATTAACTTTAGATTACAAAGTTGAATCCAAGTACATAAGAATATGTATGTATAATTTAAACTTTGTAATACTTACCATATTTATGTAGAATCAATATCTTTATCGCTCTCCCGTTGGTATTAGCTAAATGCTGATGTCCGGAAACCTTGTGCGACGGAAAATGTAAAATAATTAATAATTTGTTTAAACCGACTGGCGGCGCCGAAAGTGTATGTATCATAGACACGACAATCAAAATACAGAGACGTTATTTATGTCTAATACAGAGATGTTGGTTATTACGATAAGACCATGTCCACACGAAGAAACATTTGCTGCAGAAACATTTATTAATTCCCTTTTGAAGCTGCATTCGTGTCCACACGATTGAAACTTTTGTGTTGCAGCATACATATATTATATTCTTTTTCTCTTTCTTCTTCTTTTAATTTTTTGACGGAGAATGGCGTGCTCAACAAATGTTTCATGTACATGAAACACCGTACCCTTTTCCACTCGTCTTTCCCCTCTCTCAACAATCCTATTTCACAAGACGAACTACAAAATAAGATATTCGACTACAGCAAGTTGGATACGTTTGACATTTTAAACAGAGCAAGGTATGAAAATATTTATTGAAGTTACATTGAATAAGAGGTTTATTAATGAATTGTTTAATTTAGATACTTTGTTGATCGTGGCGATCTAATAATGGCCTTAAGATATATGAATCTTTTGCAATGCGCCCCACGTAAAATAGCTTCCGACTGGTTGAAAGAAACCCGTCTACTGTTGGAAACTCAACAAGCTGCCAATACTCTAATGGCTCATGCTGCCGCTAGTGGTCTATTGTATTTGTAATATTTAATGTTTATTAATTTAATATAACGAAAGAAAACAAATTAGAAATTATTATGGATGTATTTACATTTTACTTAACACTTAAAATTTTATGCGATTGTTATGATTTGGTAAAAGAAGAAACCACATCACGCATGAAAGGTTCAGCATTGGACATGAGGGAAGCTCTATTGCCGGCATGGACAATGCTGGAAAACAAGAAATGGTCAGCGCGGATCAGTGCAGCTGCGGTGAGTTTCCTGCCACAAATCTCGCTCCATTTACTTCTGCTTCCAACATCTTTCGGAACGTGGAATAAAATTCCCTCTCCCTTGCCGAACTTCTTGCACACAAAGCACATCCGCATATTTTTCCACTTTTTTAGTCACATTGGTGAAGATTTATAAAAACTGTTTTTGGGGCACAAAAATTTTTGTTTTAATTAAAAAAAAAAAACAAAGCAAGCAGAAGAAGATTTTGACAGACCAGCGTAAAATCACCTGATCGACATTTTCTGAAATAAGGTCACCTGATTGAATTCGCCTTGGATAGAGGCGGCAAATTTCTTTGCTTGCTATCTCCTTTATTTCATCGTAGTAAAATGACATTTCATTTTTGTTTACGTTAAAATTAAATTTCATTTCATAGTTCATTTTACGCCAAATTTACTGCTTAAAGTTGTTAATTTATGGATGAAATATCATCTTTAGATTCATCCACTGATTACCAACACTGTGCGAAGATAAACAAAAGCACATAAGAACAATAAAATCAGCTACAAAATAGTTGTACCAGCAACAAAATGTAAGTAAAAACTGTGAATATAAATTTTTATAAAACTTATAGTTCTAATGTCTTCCAGGAGCCGTAATGTGTAATGGGATGCAAGGAAGAACTGAGGCTACACCTATTTCCTAAATATCCGACCAGGTGAGTCAATTGAGTACATTTTATATAAAAATAATACACTAATGAATGCGTTACAAAATTTCATCATTTTTTTCATTCGTTTCATCAGGAGCCGGACTGGTGTTTAAGAAGGTGAATATCCAATTAAAATTGGTGTTCACCTTCGAAAAGCAATAGCGGCAAAGCAAGCCTCATTAGAAACACTGTCACCATGAAAGCAAAACCCACCAAAAAGATACCAGCAACCAAACCAAAAGCACCCAAAGTTAAAAGTTCTATAGCAGCGAAATCGAAAAAGGTAACCCTTACAAAAGAACCAACAGCGAAAAAGACCACATGAAACAAATAAAGTTCTCCCGCTTCAATTTAAACTATTTTTCGACAATCGAAATAAAGAAAGCCCATTAAGCCCCGATATATTTTCAAAAAGAGCTCAATTTACAAACACTTTGAAATAAAACATCTCACATATAATTTTTTTTTTATTATTTGTAGACACAACATCTGCTACCTCTTTTTGAAATTAATTTTGTAGTACTGAAAAGGGCTGTTGTGTGTTTTCTTTCTGTTTTTTTTTGTTAAAATAAACATTCATTAGCATTTACTTGATACTGGTGGTATATTTGGTTACGTCTTTAGTATCTTCACTGACAGCATGCTTAGCCAATTCACCAGGCAACAGTAGACGGACAGCAAATTGAATTTCACGACTGATAATTGTTGAACGCTTGTTGTAATGAGATAAACGTGATGCTGGTACAGCAATGAAAATTCTTTGTCGGTACCGTGACTAAAGGAGATATACTTAATTTTATTAACATTTTTAAATTGTAATAAACTAATAATGAAGTAAAATACTTACATTTTTATACACTCTTACTTTTCTATTCAATCCTTTTAGTTCACCAATACGCAGTTCAATAATTACTTTTAAATCAATTTAAGTTGTATTTCCGATTTGGAATTAATTTTTAGTTCCGACAAGTTCATTCAGCTGCCTTAACCACCAGTTTTAATAAATATTTTATGTTTGTCCACATAAACAAAATGTTTGTCTCATTTCCAAACACCATTAGGATCCTTAGTTGTACCTGTAACTTCTACATATAAGCCACATTTCATATATTCAACCTAAGTAAGTGGTGGTCATTGCAACGATTATCTTTGTCTCTGGTGTTTCATTTAAGAGTTTTAATTATTTTTTCGAGCACTAAAATTGTTACAAATTGGAAACAATATTAATATGGTCACATTCCATTTTTATCTTTTAATATCTTTGTTTACTGTTAAGAAACTGTTTAATATTTTTTTTTAAAACAACACATTTTTGTATTAATTATTTCTCATTTTTTCTCTAAAAGAAAATTATACCCGTGAACTTAACAAACTCTTTAACAAACTTTTTTTTCCATTCCTCTTTGATCCCCATTCCGCTCAGAGAGAGCTGAAAAATCCTCTCTTGAGCACAAATAAATGAGTATTTCTGTGAATGCTACCAAGTTAATGAATGCGATTGGTTGCTTATTTAAGGAAGATTTCATAAATTGGTTGGTTATTTAAGGAATTATTTACGAATATGACTCATCAACAAAGAATCAAAAACAAATTTTCAACAAACTTTTTGCTTAGTTTTTTTAAAATAAAAGTTAAACCAAAAAAATTTAATAAAAAAATGTACTACAAAGTGAAAGGTGGTCTAAAATAACATAAGTGACTATCATTGTTTTTTCTCAAACAGTTGTTTTTTCATATAAAATTTTTAATAAAGTTTTTTTAAAAAACACTTTTTTACCTATAACTTTGATATCTGACTTTGAGCCAAAAATTGAATTATACCATGAAAAGGGCTACAATTTGGCATAATTAGATTTTTGATTTCCAGTTACTACTTCGAACAAATTTTTCAAAAAACTGTTCACTAACATGAATTTTTTTTAGTTTTTCACCTATAACTCCCATACTTGACTTTGAGCCAAAAATTGCAAAATACCATCTTAAAGGGCATGAAAAGGGCTACAATTTGGCATCATTAGATTTTTGATTCACAGTTACTACTTCAAACAAATTTTTAAAAAACTGTTCACTAACATGATTTTTTTTTTAGTTTTTCACCTATAACTCCCATACCTGACCTTGAGCCAAAAATTAGCAATTAACCATCTTAAAGGGCATTAAAAGGGCTACCATTTGGCATCATTAAATTTTTCATTTCCAGTTACTACTTCGAACAAATTTTTCAAAAAACTGTTTTTACTAACATTCTCACTAACATGAATTTTTTTAGTTTTTCACCTATAACTCCCATACCTGACTTTGAGCCAAAAATTGCAATAAACCATCTTAAAGGGCATGAAAAGGGCTACAATTTGGCATCATTAGATTTTTGATTTACAGTTACTACTTCGAACAAATTTTTCAAAAAACTGTTTTTACTAACATTCTCTAACATGAATTTTTTTAGTTTTTCACCTATAACTCCCGTACCTGACTTTGAGCCAAAAATTGCAATATACTATCTTAAAGGCCATGAAAAGGGCTACAATTTGGCATCATTAGATTTTTGATTTACAGTTACTACTTCAAACAAATTTTTAAAAAACTGTTCACTAACATGATTTTTTTTTAGTTTTTCACCTAT